>SOZL01001355.1:0-15257 GCA_009733165.1 Naja naja
GATATGGTCATTGAGTTGTCAGAAATGGTAGTAAAGGCAATTTAAGCAAGTGGTCTTTTGTGGATAATATGGAATGATGGAAATGCCTAATTAATTCAGAATGGTTAAAACACTGTGTGTGTGTGAGGAGGTGGTGGAATAGCATAGACTGTGGGTATTGTTTCAAAGAAGTCTTACACTTGAAGATTGGCATCAGCATTGATTATTAGTACTTTGGAGAAGGGTCAAATGGATTTCTGAAATGCTAATTGTTCTCAAGGGATCAGTTGAATCATGTCTAACCTCATTCAGCTCTAACTGATCATCAAATTAAGAGTCAGAAAGAATCAGAGAAGCTTTTCAGCCCTTTTAGTATTTTCTTTCATGAAATAATTGCATTTATTTTACTAAAATAGATAACTCTTTTCTATATATATCATTTTAGACTATGTTGCTATTTACATATGAACAATTTCAAACTGCAATTGTACAGTATAAACATGTAAGATGGTTCTTCAGAATGCTGGTTTATGAATAATAAATGCTTCAATCTAGAAAATTTAAAAGGATACATTCAGAATTCTGAAAATGATTTAATTCCTGTTACAGATGCTACCTCACTTTGACTGGAGCCTTGCATTTGAAATTTGGAGGTGCTCCTGCAGGACCAGCTGGAACAGGCAAAACAGAGACAACTAAGGATCTGGGAAAAGCTTTAGCTATACAGACAGTTGTGTTTAATTGCTCTGATCAGCTTGACTTTATGGCAATGGGGAAATTCCTGAAAGGACTAGCCAGGTACTAAAGCACAGTACTGTACCCATGTAAAGAAATATGCCTGAATTAGAATAGAGCTACATCAAATGAGGAATGGAAGAGAGCATGCACATGTGCAGAATAAATGATAGTTTTATCTAATATCATTTTCTTTTTTGTCTGTTTTTGTTGCCAAGGAGAAGTGTTAACATACTTGGCCCTAAAGTATTGAGAAATGGCTAATGTACAAGATTAATTTACTTATTTATTAAATGTACAAGCTGCTCCAATATGTAGAGTTCTGAGCAGTTATGACCTTAAAACCATAAAAAATGGAAACAGTACAATCCAGAAGAAAATCAGAGAAAACCCGATCAGATAATTGAACTCCCACAAAGGTCTATTGTTCATTCTAATCCAAGGCTTGAGATAGAGCCATGTTTTAAGGGCTGAGGGTGATACAGATCTCAGGTGAAACTGTATACTATAGTTTGAACTAGAATAAATTAGGGTGTTCAAGAAACAGAAATTTTATTTTGCTTTGAACAAACCTAAAACACAATCCTACATCCCAAAAGTTTTGTATTTGTTGCAAAACAGTGTCCCAGCACCACAACACCAGAATTTTAGAAGTTACTTCTCAATTTTATCTCTGAGTAGACCATTGCCACAAAATAAATAAATAATATGAGTACTGTGCTTTAGTGTGGATTTCACATACAAACCTTATTTGCAAAATGTCCTAATAAGAAATTTAGAATTGGTTTAGTCATTTTTCTCTGCTGATATCTTCTGATTATTACTTATTGCATTAGTAATAATTACTATGGATATCTGATATTATCTTCTATTTCTACACTTAGCTCTGGAGCCTGGGCTTGCTTTGATGAATTCAATCGCATTGACATTGAAGTGTTGTCTGTAGTTGCTCAGCAGATCACAACTATTCAAAAGGCCCAGCAACAGCGAAAAAGTCAGGATGTCTTCATAATATCTTTTTATTATTATTTTCAATTGGTTTTCATCTTGAGTCAACATGAATGAATGCTAATGTATTTGGGGGCTTTTTAGGAGTAACAATTTAACTGTCTGAATGCAAAAAAAATGTTACATAGGCATGCATCTCTTTCTGTACACAGCAATTACAAATATCTCTCTGTCTATCCATCCACCCATCCCCAAAGGGTGCTCTAGTGACTGAGTGAAACGTCTGTTAACATCTGGGATAAACAAATTACCTAGTGTTCCCTACTTCATATGCTGACCTAATACTCGTTGATTATGTCTTATATTGTTCATTCTCAGATATTTATCACAACTGAGATTCTTAACTACTATTTATCATGAGAATTCAATGATTTTTTAAATTTAAAATTCTAAACTGGACAACCATTTGTGCTGGACTTACCATATAATTGTTCAGTCACTGGTGTGTGAAATCTGTAAAATTGTGAGGAAGATGTTATAGCCAAAAACAGTCTCTTTATAGTGGAATTTAAAGATACAATTTTGAATATCAAATTTTTCACTACTTTTATTGCTTCCAGGTAGATCGCTTCATATTTGAAGGAGCTGAGATCCCACTAGTTCCATCTTGTGCAGTCTTCATCACAATGAACCCTGGCTATGCTGGACGCACTGAATTACCTGATAATTTAAAGGTAATGGTGATGAAAGTTACAAAAATACTACATATATTACCTTCATTTGAATTTACACTCTTCCATTTTCTTTGTGTGACCATTAGAAATTATGTGGAGAGTGGAGGGGCCATCAAAAACAGGCAAGGAAGAGTAGAATTGAGATGTTTCAGTTCAAGAGCACACTAACAAAGTGTGGCAAAAAAAATTAGAGGAAAGTATATGAGGACAAATAAACTGAGGTTGACTCCTGATGAAACAAAAATATGTGGATTGATAGTTCTTGGCTTTGGGAATTGGGGCTGTAGAGCCTAAATGTGCTATATATTTTTCCTGGATAGTGATGTCCTAGCAACAGTTTGCAAAGTCTCTGCTTCACATTTAGATTACTGTAATGTATTCTATGTGAAGCTACTAACTTGATCCACGATGTGCAATGGAGCAATATAGGTCATGAATGGTATAAATATTTAGCTAACAATAAATGAAGCAAAAGGTTTCCTTTTGACCTGACAAGCTAAACAAGGACAGTTATTCTCAGGAACATCAGAGACATGGGTCTAATTTTATTTTATGCCACCTTTATTTTAATAAATAACTCAGAGGGTGATCAGACCTAATACACCTTCCTTCTTCTATTTTCCCCACAACAACATTCCTGAATCACTGCATATTTCTATAAACTTTATAGAACTGACAGAAAGATATGCTGGGAAAGTGTTGCTTTTTATAGCAAGAAACATATAAAAGCTAACATGCAATATACAAAATATTGACACTGGATCCTTTCACAGAATCACTGTAGTTTACAATATCTGACCACAAATATAAATTAGATCTAGAAATATGCTATCGAATAAAAACTGAGGAAGATAAATGAAATTGCTAACTTCTTAACAAAACATGTGCCATATTCTTCAAATTAGTGGAAGGGTATTGGAAGGTAGCTGAATGTGATATCATTTTTGAAAAAGACTAAGAGGTAAAAGAGATAACATATTGTTCAATTGGCTTAATTTCCCTAGGAAAGGGAATGGAAGCAAACCTGACAATAACATACTATTCCAGTTACCTTGTTTAAAAAAAAGGATCGAGATTAAAAAGCAAAAGGCAATGAAAATTGCCAAGGGTTTGAACATCTTCCCTACAAAGAAAAATTTCATCAGCTAAAAATGTAGGAAGACATAAATAAGCATACAGTAGAAAATAATGAAAAAAGTAGACAGGGAACTCTAGGATTGGGGCCATTAAATGAAGATGAGGGAAGAAGACTTAGAACAGACAAAAGAAAACACTTCTTCATATAGTAAATAATCTGTGAAATTCATTATTATAAAATGTAGCACAGGCGACTTACTTCATCAGCTTTAAATGGAAATAGTATTGATTTAAAAGAGGAAGGCAATGCTATCAAGGACTATTAATTTTGAGACTCCGTGGAACCTTTAGATTGATGGTAGCATGCCTTCAGATACTATTGCAGGGAAATAAGATCTCCACACCTCTTCTAGGCACTCTAGAGACTTCATTGGCCATCATGAGAAACAAAATGCTGACTATTGGGATCCAGCAGGGCTATTTTTAAAAAAATTCTTAAGAGTAATGGTAATCATTCCCACTAAATTAATTTATATATTCCAGGCTCTTTTTCGTCCAGTGGCCATGATGGTTCCAGATTATTCCATGATTGCTGAGATTTCTCTCTATTCTTTTGGGTTCAATGAGGCCAAAGTTTTGGCAAAGAAGATCACTACCACTTTCAAACTGTCTTCTGAACAACTCAGTTCTCAGGTAAATATGCATTTCCATCAGTTTGGTAATTCATACCTGAATGAGGAAGACATAGGAACTATCTGTTTCTTTGATCTTTTAACATTGATCATACACAAACATTAAAGCATGAGATTTGCTTTGAACAAGTACATACTACTTTTCTTCTTTAGAAATATGATTCAACTGCAGCTGAAGTAGGAGGTTCTTTTACAAATTGCTTTTCTAAACTTAACTAAACAGATAATTACCTTTCCAATACAGTTCCTGCTTTAACAGCTTGTCATTTTTCATATATATATATATGTACCATAGGATCATTATGATTTTGGAATGAGAGCTGTGAAGACTGTGATTTCAGCAGCTGGCAATCTCAAAAGAGAAAATCCAACCATGAATGAGGCAAGTTCTTCTTGAGAATATTGCAGTGTTAGTAGGATGTCTCTTTGTACTGTGGAGAATGACCTTTGAAATAATTAAAACATAGTTAAATACCACTTCCCCTCTTATGTCTGAAAATTGTTAAAGTATTTAGATTTCCTTTTCATTTTAACATATTTTTGTTCCTGAGGAAAAATTCAGAGTAGCTAACATCAAAACAAGTACAGCAATTATATCATAATACTATTAAATTCAGATTAACATTTAAATAAATAAATAATAGTTCAGAAGCATAATAGCAATTTAGCATTTTAAAACATTTATTCATTTCATTAAGTTTTATCCTATCTTATATTCAGCTGAATGTTCAAAGAGGCTAACAGCAGCAAAAAGATAAACTTAATTACAGATAGCCATTGACTTACGGACATAGTTGAACCTGGAATTTAAGTTGTAAGTCATTACAATTATTAAGTGTTTATTAAGTCATGTGACACCCCCCCCTCACTTAGGACTGCAATCCCACCTTTCCCTGTTGCAACCATTAAGCGTGGGTTGTTAAGCAGATGGAATGAAAGAATTGCCTATCAAAGGGAGGTGGGTAGTGTCTCTCCATACCCAGAAGGAAACTACAGTGGTGGGCTGAAGGGGAAAAAAAGCTTCTTTTCTCCAGCCAGTCCTGCAGTTCCTATAGATGTCTTGTGCCTGATAATTCCCCTTCCCTCTGTGGACAGAAGAGAATATCCAAACAGGATTTTGGCAGAAAAGATTTACAGCATGGGGCATTCGGTGCCAGCCCCCAGAAATGACAGGGAGTCCTCTAATTTCTGGGGACCAGTTACAAACACCCCTTATTGCGAATGCCTTGTTCCAAAACCCTGCTTAGATTTCAGGGACCTTTTTCATCCAACCACCTTGACAGTAAAAGTGCTGCTTCAGTTGATTTCATCCTCTCTCTACCAAGCAGCAGATTGGTCTCAAGGAAGCTGGGTGAAAAAAATTCATCCCCAAAGCCAAGCGGGATGTCCCACTTGGATTTTGTGGCAGACCATTTTCAGCCAACCCCCAGAAGGAGTCCTTTGGGCAGGCAACAGTGGCTTGTGACTTTCCCTGCTGGTTTCCCTATGGCAGAGAACATTGCGTAGCAACTGAATGATTGTGGGGTATTTGGCAGCCCACCATAAATGTGACCAGGTTGCAAAATGCTCACGTTGCAACCATTTCATTGCAGGGGTACTGAATGGCCATAAGTTCAGGGAAGTTTTGTAAACCCCTTTTAATTTCAAATGGTGGCTGAACGATTGATCATTAAGTAAGGACTAAATGTAATGATTAATAATTAAAATATTAAGAGTTGACAACACCTGGCTGATTAAGGAAGACTTGAAAAATATGGGTTACGTTGACATTTGCATTCACAAAGATGATCTGTAATAGACTCAGTAAGTCTTATTTCTGAATAAGTATTGTATAAGCGTGTATAAATAAGTAATCTTCCTCTTTTTTTACAATACCTGTTGATTTTATTCCAGTGCGAAGCTTCATATTATAATTTGTGCATATAGCACAAATTATTTCATTGCATCTGACTCTTGTAAAATGTATTTCTTATAATTTTCATTGATGAGATAATAATAAATTAAAATTATCTCAAAATATTAATTTCTTTCCTATACATATAGTAATTTTAATCCGTATATGATATTGGAACTAGATACAAGATAGAACAGACCCATTTTTACTGCATCTGCTTACCATCCAAACTGAAACAGTTTTGTAAAATACTTTACTTATCATTAATATTTAGCCGTTGAGGGCAAAGCTGATCATGCTGATAAGAACATAATTTCCTAATATTTTCTTTTGATGGTTTCTAGGAAATGATTTGCTTAAGGGCTATCAAAGATGTCAATGTTCCTAAATTCCTGCAAGATGATCTCAAGCTGTTCAATGGTATAATTTCTGACCTATTTCCCACGATCAAAGAAGAAACTATTGACTATGGCATTTTGGAGGAAGCAATTCACAAATGCTGCCTAAAAGACAATTTGAAAGATGTTGATGGTATGCAAAACATATACTATCTGTTTTTTCACCATACGTTGTATTACGTTTAAAATATTGCCATTCTTGCTACATAACAGAAAAGCATTGCAGATGCAGGAGGTTTGGGTAATTTGTCATCCCACACAGTCTATAATTCAAGTTTTCTGCTTAAGCTCATACATCAATTTGTGAGAATAATGTTGTTAATGCTCACATGAGCAACCTGTGTAAAATATTTTGCCTTTATTTCAGTGGAAAAGTTGATCTTACTACTCCAAAAAGATTGTAAATTAAAATTGTCTATCCATGAGCAATTATTAATACTCTATTCTATATCTCAGAGGCTCCTAAATTTTTTGGTAGAAAATTGGGCAAAGTACAGTGAGTTCAATTGGGAGCCAGGTTAGTGTAGTTGTTAAGGCATCAGGCTAGAAACTGGAAGACTGTGAGTTCTAGTCCTGCCTTTGGTACAAAGCCAACTGAAGGCCCGCCTGGGCCAGTCATTCTCTCTCATCCCTAGTAAGGAGGCAATGGTAAACCATTTCTGAAAAACCTTGTCAAAGAAACTTGCAGAGATTTGTCTAGGCAGTCTCTGACAATTGGACATGATTGAATGAGGGGAAAAAAAGCTCTTATGCAGAATATGCGATACAGAGTGAGGAACACATCATTTATCTAAAGAAAAGAAAAAAGAAAACATAAATAAATTCAATTCCCCTCCCCAGATTTCATTTAAGATCTAGATTCTTTATATTTTCAAAAGAGTTGGATAAAATACTGAAGAGTGAGGGCAATAGAGCACACTTGGAACTTGAAGTTGTTGCTGGTTTTTTTATTAAATTTTTTATTTTCTTTTTATTACGAACATATCTTCTTCCATTTGACGATGTATCGCCTGAATACAAATCTCTTGTGCAATACAGTTGGTATTTACAGTCATGTTCATTACATTAGTATTATTCTCTAATCTTATCTTAATATACTTAATATCTCTATCCCTTTACCCTTCTTCTTACCTTATTTACTTCTATTAAGTTATCGACTATACTTCAACATTCTGAACTAATTGAACTTGATGTTATTTATTGATGTGAAACTATATAGAATTTGCTATAACAATTTGCAGCCAAGAGCCAGGTATTTTCAACTAATAATATAAATAATAAATTGTTAAAATATCAGTGCATTCTAAGAAGAGCAAATAATATTTTTGATAATAAAACTGTGATGGTGGTGGGCAAATTGCCAAGTGTATTTTCTTAGAAAGAATTCATGCAAGAAGCTTTTAAAAAGCTCATTGATAGAAGCAGTTATATACCATATCATGTCTTGGTATCTAAGCCAAAACTACTAAAGAATTAAGTAAACATGCTGCTGACATCTCATGTCCTATCCTATGAGGACAGAGGTTTCCTATATAGGTCATCCAAATTCACAGCAGGCTTTCCAAGGCATTGCTGCCTGAATTCACCACTCTTCAGCCAGTAAAAGCCACCAGGAGGCATTTCTGGTCTGAATCTTATTTTGCTCCAGGTTTCATCACCAAGTGCATTCAGCTGTATGAAACAACTGTGGTACGGCATGGCCTCATGCTGGTGGGGCCCACAGGCTCTGGAAAAACAAAGGTAAGCATTGCTGAAGAACTAACTCCAGAAATTTCCTCCAACACTATCAATTTCTTTTGCTTAATCTTCTCTTGCTAAATACAGTAGCAGCCCCTATTGGAGAGCTTTGAAATAAACAGGCTAGGATTAAAGGGCTAAACTGAATCTACATGTTGTTTGGAAGAGCCTCATTAAGGTGAGTATGGATGACTTTGAGCTTCCAGAGCATTAGCAAGATTTTTATATTATATTCTTGGCCAGTATGTCATTGACATTCAGAAATGTGGGGTTGCTCTCTTTTTCTATTTCTTTTCTGATTGTGTCTGCTTTTTATAAATCTTAATTGTGCCAAAACCTTGGATAAGGTCCTGCATTACTACTTTATATTGTTAAAAATTCATGGTGAATTTGGGCTACTGTCTTCGTCTTGAAAGAGATGCTTATGATGCTTCCTTCTACTTTTTTCAGTGTTATAAAGTTTTGGCAGCTGCGATGTCATCTTTGAAAGGTCAACCTTCAGTCAGTGGTGGAAATTATGAAGCTGTCAATTACTTTATACTGAATCCTAAATCTATAACTATGGGCCAGCTGTATGGAGAGTTTGACTTGTTAACTCATGAATGGTAAAAGACAAAACTTCTCTTTCTCTTTTCTGTGTTAATTGGGTTTTGTATTTCTTCTTTCCAGAAATTAAAATGGAAACGTAAGAAAACTTTTTGAAAATTTCTAAATAATTTAACTGCAAAAGATTCAGGCTTGATCCAGTAAAAGTTAAGCATCTGATTTATTTTCTGCCAATATTCAGTGGTGCAGGCTGTTAATAGCCTAGCACTTAGCTCCAGCTGCCTGTAATTATTGCAGGCTCGAATCCCACCAGGCTCAAGGTTGACTCAGCCTTCCATCCTCTCGGGGTAGGTAAAGTGAGGACCCAAGATTGTTGGGGGCAATAAGCTGACTTTGTAAAAAATACCGCTTAGTAATAAGCAGGCATATACAATGGAATGAAGGCTGCTGCTGAGCACATTGGGTTGTATCCCAAAAACTGTAAGCCGCCCTGAGTCTCTGGAGAAGGGCGGGATATAAATATGAATAAAAATAAATAAAATAAATAAATATGACTTTGAATAACTTTGGTTGGATCACACCTTTTCTTTTGAGCTTTCAACATTTTTGTATATATTTAATGAAGTAGTTCTTTCATCATAGTGCTGCTGTGATTGAGTCATTCTGAGTCATTCCTTTTAAAAAATGGATTAAGTCACTTTGTGAGATAATAATTATTTGAGAAGCAGAAAAATGTGATTAATCAGTCACTAATGAAATGTATCCATTCTGGTATAAAATCCATCTCTTCATTTTTTCATTAGCTATAATTTTTAATCTAAATAGAGAAAAGCAAAAGCATTTGGGAAATCCCATCACCACCCTTCACAGTCATCTTTTCACTCTCTGGGTTAAAGGTTTCCTGGTACATTAAGTGGAACAGATTCTGTGGATTACTGTACTTATTGTACAACTATATGCAGTATACTTTACATAGTATACTGGAGACCATCCTGCTTAGGAATGAGACAATAAGGATATCTATATGCTGGAAAATCAATTTTACTGCTCCTCTTTTACTTACTGTATCAAATGTATACTTCTGTTACCAAACATGTAACCCTGTGCAGATACGAAAAGCTGTGCTGAATAAATATCTTATAGCTTTACTCAGAAGCTTCTTAGATATGGGCACATATTTACTCAAGTTTTCTTTAGCAAATTGTGGTTGAGTATGTGGACTAATTTACAGTATAGTTTTTGCCTAAAGGTTGATATAGAAATCCATCTGAATGACCAAAAAAAAAAATTACAACAGCCATAAAAGCTTCTTCACGGGCATGAAACCATCTGCTATCTCCAGCTGGCTTCTTTTTTATTTAAAAAAAATATTGTAAAAAGAGACTTGAATATCAATATCTAAATAAACAGAGATGAATAATAATAATTATAATAGTTTACACTGATAGAGATAAAATGTTGGCCTAAATCCAGTTGGCCTAAATTCAGTAGCTTTTGGGGCTTGATATATATGTATGTATAAATATTTGTTTTCGTAGATTTTCACGGGTAAAGATATGTAGGTCTTGGTGTATTCGGGTCTTGTCCCGTGTAAGGTTGAGAATACCTTGGCAACGTTTCGACGAAATCTCATCCGTCATCTTCAGGCTGGTGTCTTCAGCTTCGTTCTCCTGGGAGAAGTGTGTGATTGTGGCTGTTTTCCCCTTTTAAACTCTAGAGTTGGCTGTGTTGTTACTTCTTGATTGGTTTGTGGAGTTGATGTATGCAGATTGGATGGCTTTTTCCTGAGACCCTGTGTGGCTGAGGTGCTGGCTGTGTGTCTCTCAGCCTTTTGTATGGCACAATCCCATCACCACCCTGCACAGATCAACTCTGTAGCCAAGACCCTCATCTCCAGAACCAAACGCCTAGCTGACAAAGACCACTTGAGAACAGAATTACACACCCTCACTAACGTATTAATGTCCAATGGATTCCAAAGAAGCACAATCACCAACCTAATCCGAAGGGAGACTCCCCCCAAAAACCAAGACACAGAACAGGACAATGGCATCGCCCTCCTCCCTTACATCAAAGGCACCACAGATAAAATCAGCAAAATTCTCCACAAACACAATATCAGGACAGCCTTTGGCACTGATCAAAAATAGCCAACATCTTAGAAACCCCAAAGACAAGATCAGCTAGAAAACCAAGGAGTTTATAAAATACCATGCAAAATTTGCCCAGCCACATACATTGGACAAACCAACAGGAGAATAAATGCATTGCAGAACACAAGAGCATGATCAGAAAAGAAAAAAAACTTCCTCCTTTCCAGCACCTTAAAGCCACAGGACATGAAATTGATTTTGAGGGATCCAAACTTATCTCCAATACTGAACACTTCAACAAGAGAATAATTAGGAAGCCATCGAAATAGAAACACCCATAACATGAATAAGCGGGATGATACTTCCGCCTACCAGACATCTGGAAACTAGCCCTAATCAACAAGCGAGTCCCAGCCACAAAAACCAACACGGACCCAAAATAACACATGATGCCACCACCAATCTCCTTCACCAGACTCAAACCCAAGCCCGCCACAGATGAAAGGCAACCACCATCCAGAAACCAGACCATGGCTGCAACACCAGCTGCTACACCCCCTCCAACCCCAAACTAAGCAAACTGACACACGCTATAAACACATAGCCAGACCTCAAACTCGGAGCCAAACCAAGGCCCAGAATGCCACATCACAGCCTTCCACCCAGGATACTACATCACAGAACTCAGGAAATCACAACACAAAACATCAGGAGGTTGCAGCACAGACAACGACCCAGGAGATTACAGCACCACACCCAGGACATCACAACAATAGAACTCAGAAGGTCATCACACAGCCCATTACCCAGGTCGTTACAACACAAAAGGCTGAGAGACACACAGCCAGCACCTCAGCCACACAGGGTCTCAGGAAAAAGCCATCCAATCTGCATACATCAACTCCACAAACCAATCAAGAAGTAACAACACAGCCAACTCTAGAGTTTAAAAGGGAAAACAGCCACAATCACACTTCTCCCAGGAGAAAGCTGAAGACACCAGCCTGAAGATGGGGATGAGATTTGTCGAAGCGTTGCCAAGGTATTCTCAACCTTACGGGACAAGACCGAATACACCAAGACCTACATGTATAAATATGTATATATATATGCAGGTCTTGGCATGTTCAGGTCTTTTCAGTGTAAGATTGACAATAACTTGGCGACGTTTTGCCATCTTCAGGCTGGTACTTTCAGCTTTGTGTTTGTAGGAGCAAAGCGTGATCAGAGCTGCAGTCTCTCTATAAATACTGGTGGGGAGGTGTGGTGTGCTGGGTCTGTTGTGGCGGGTTGGTTGGCTGTGTTGTTACTTCTTGATTGGTTGATGGAGTTGATGTTTGCAGATTGATTGGCTTTTCATAGAACCTGTGTGGCTGAAGTATTGGCTGTGTGTCTATCAGCCTTTGTGTTGTGATCTGGGTAATGGGCTGTGATGACCTTCTGAGTTCTATTGTTGTGACATCCTGGGTGTTGTGTTGTAATCTCCTGGGTTGTTGGCTGTGTTGTAACACCCTGAGGTTTTGTGTTGTAACCTCCTGAGTTTCGTGATGTAATATCCTGAGCGGATAACTGTGATGTAACGTTCCGGGCTTTGGTTTGGTTCTGAGTTTGAGGTCTGGCTATGTGTTCATAGCATGTTCAATTTGCTTAGTTTGGGGGTTGGAGGGGGGTGTAGCAGCTGGAGTTGCAGCTATGGTCTGGTTTCTGGACAGTGGTTGTCTTTCATCTATGGGATGGGTTTGGGTTTGAGTCTGGTGAGGGAGATTGGTGGTGGCATCATGTGTTATTTTGGGTCGGTGTTGGTTTTCGTGGCTGGGACTCATTTGTTGATTAGGGCTAGTTTCCAAATGTCTGGTAGGTGGGAGGTATCATCCCATTTATTCATGTTATGGGGGTGTTTCTCTATTTCGATGGCTTCCCTAATTATTCTTTTGTTGAAGTGTTCAGTATTGGAGATTAATTTGGTTCCCTCAAAATCAATTTCATGTCCTGTGGATTTAAGGTGCTGGAAAAGGAGGAAGTTTTTCTTCTTTTCTGACTGCGTTCTTGTGTTCTCGTCATGAGCATTTATTCTCCTGTTGGTTTGTCCAATGTATGTGGCTGGACAAATTTTGCATGGTATTTCATACACTCCTTGGTTTTCCAGCTGGATCTTGTCCTTGGGGTTTCTTAAGATGTTGGCTATTTTTTGGTCAGTGCCGAAAGGCTGTCCTGATGTGTTTGTGGAGAATTTTGCTGATTTTATCTGTGGTGCTTTTGATGTAGGGGAGGAGGGTGATGCTGTTGTCCTGTTCTGTGTCTCGGTTTTTATGGGGGGTCTCCCTTAGGATTAGGTTGGTAATTGTGTTTCTTTGGAATCCGTTGGAAATTAATACATTAGTGAGGGTATGTAATTCTGTTCTCAGGTGGTCTTTGTCGGCTAGGCGTTTGGTTCTGGAGATGAGGGTCTTGCTCTGAGTTGATCTGTGCAGCGTGGTGATGGAATTGTGCGTTTAAGTAGCGGTTGGTGTGTGTTTTCTTCCGGTAGATGGTGTGTCCTAGGGAGCCATTGGGTTTTTTGTAGATTAGGACATCCAGGAAGGGAAGTTGGTTGTTGGCTTCTGTTTCCATGGTAAATTGTATTTTGGGGTGAAGGCTGTTGAGATGTGTGAGGAAGTTGTCCAGGTTTTCTTTCCCGTGTGGCCAAATTATGAAAGCGTCATCTACATACCTAAGCCAGAGTTTGGGTTTGTGTTCAGATTTGTCTAGAGCATTGGTTTCAAAGTGTTCCATGTATAGGTTAGAGATGATGGATGAGAGGGGTGATCCCATAGATGCTCCTTCTATCTGTTTGTATCTTTGTCCATTGTGGATGAAGTATGTGTTGGTTAGGCAGTGGTTGGTCAGATCTGGGATCAATCTTACACGGGAAAAGACATATATATATATATATATATATATATATATATATATATATATACATACATACATATACCTGATATCACAGGTATATTTTTATGTACCTGATACTACAAAGTTAGCAAATGGGAAACTGTATTCTAAAAGAAAGTTTCCTTCTGCAGCGCAACTTCTCACCTTCCTCTTTGACTTCCTGCATCTTTAAATCTCTTGATAAGATATATAATGCTTTTATAAAATATATGAGATTCAAAAAGAGTGTGCAACTGTTAAAGGCTTGAGTATTTCTCCCTCTAATTTCATAGGACAGATGGAATCCTCCCTGCTCTCATTCGGGTAGGAGCTGTAGCCACTGATAAAAAAAAGAAATGGTACATGTTCGATGGTCCTGTGGATGCGGTTTGGATTGAAAATATGAACACTGTGCTGGATGACAACAAGAAACTCTGCCTTAGTTCTGGTGAAATAATTAAACTAACAGAGGTTATTTTCTCTCTCTCTTTTTGTTTCATTACACAATCTCAATATGCATTCATATCCATTCATAAACAGATTCCAATTCAGCCATATATTTGTTTTTTAAAAGGTTCCCTCACATTGAAGAGAGATAAATAGGTAGATAAGTACAGTTATATGATTTTACAAGCAAGGCAAGGTCATGATTGGAGGTTTTTACTTTTTCTTGGGAACTTTTCCTACTTTTTAATATATAAAAGATAACATTTTAATTTAAAATATATTTTATTCATTTATTTGATATGAGCTCAACTTACTGCCCAGGTATCAAAGCTGCAAAACAAATTAAAAAAACAATGTAACTAAAATACAGGTAGCAATATTAATATCCTAAATATGTAGGTCAAAAGCATTACATATAATATATAATATAGCTAAAAGTAGTGTTTCTCATTAATTTCATTAATTATCCGAACAGGATTATTTCAACATTTTGGTTAAAAGGGCAAAATTAATTTGATTTTTATAGAAGAAGTCAAAGCTAGGACCACAACACTACTGTTTATGCCAAATGGTATTGGCTAATGCTATTTTTATTAGACCATAATTCCTGGTGCTTGAGGAATGTAAATAACTGAATTTAAGGAGCCTTCCGTTTTATAAATATAATCCCATCTGTGTAATGAAGTGTTCCTTTGATAAAAGCTTGGGAAAATCGCTATCGTGCCTCTCGTTTCCAGGCAATGACCATGATGTTTGAAGTCCAGGACTTAGCAGTGGCCTCTCTCAGCTACTGTGTCTCGATGTGGCATGGTATACCTGGAGCCCAGCATCTTGGGACTAAAACCATTTGTGGAATGCTGGCTAAAAATATTCCAGAGATTATGAAGCCATTTTCAGAGCAGCTGGCATCACTTTTCAACAGATTCCTAGAGGTAAGCTATTGCTTGATCATAATATTTTGATTCAATACAAACCATATAAGTGGGTTCAAGGCTTAGCCGAGGGTGGGGGAAAGGGGGACATTAGTTCTGATTACAGAAGCTTGAGAGCAGCTAGTAGGCAGTTGG
>SOZL01001356.1:0-21665 GCA_009733165.1 Naja naja
TCTGTCCTGAAATATCTAATTAAAATATGTCACTTGGGTAAAACACAGTTTGCTGGCTTTATAGAAGTTAGTGCAGCGTTTGATACAGTAGAGAGAGAACATTATGGAGGAAATTGACTGCCCTCAAAATGGAGTTCAGCCTGTTGGCCCTGATCCAAGCCCTTTCTCCAAGCCCTTGTTCGAGAGGGAGGCTTGGGCTCAATAGAGCTCTGAGAAGAAGGATCGATACTCACCAAGGAGGAAGGGAAGGGGGCATATTTGAACCCCTTGTTATTCTCTCGATATTAATTACTTGCCTGCACTAATGAAGGATTCTGAAATACATATATCTAACATGCTAAACGCATATGAGAACACCATGGTTTATTATTCACAAAGAATCCAGGCTATTGAAGAAGAGAAATATGTAACCATCCTCAGTAATGTTGGAACAGTGAAATGGATGAGCTGCTACCTACACACCTTCCAAATGTTGCAAGTTATTGAAACCAGAAATGTTTATAGTCTCCAGAATAAAAGGTTACCTGACTTAGAGGGCCATGAATTAAGGTTTGGATGGTGTCAAGCCATTGTTCAGCTAAAACGCCGTAAGTAAGAGAAC
This sequence comes from Naja naja, assembly GCA_009733165.1. NCBI lineage: Eukaryota > Metazoa > Chordata > Lepidosauria > Squamata > Elapidae > Naja > Naja naja. The sequence continues at coordinate 602 of SOZL01001356.1, forward strand.
TACGATCTTCCGAAGCTTCTCAAAGATTCGTTTATTTCTCTACTACAGGGGGGTAACGACCATATACATCCAATCAAAGTCAGCTCTGGCTGGCTCTGCAGCTCAGAGCTGTATTTATACAATCATCTACGGTTAGGTTAATTAGGTGCTCATTACATAACCGACTTCCAGACATTCTCACTGGCCACCATCCAGATGAGTTATGGCTAACAGACTTTTGCATCCCTCTATGTTGCTACTATATGTACTGTTGGGGATTATATATGAGTGGATTACGTTCATCCTTGACCGGCTTCCAGGTGTCATGGCTCCATGTCTGTCAGCCCTGGTCATGACAGGCTACCTCCTACCAGGCGCCCGCCTGTCAAAATATAAAATGATATAATAACATATAGAGTGCTCTGGAAGGGATTCAGGCATTGGTTTTCAATTTATTGGGGTGTTTTTATGGAAGTGCCTGATGAGTCTATTCGCACAGACGTCAGATGCATTCACCCATGAGGCTTCGTGTTGGGATATCCTTTCCAACGTACCAGGTATTATGCCCCATCTTCTTATTCGAGCATCTAATACTCTATCTATTTCCATGTGGTTTGAGGTTATTTGGGTTGGTTCTACATGTGAGTTAGTCTCCCTAGTCTTACCGTTTTTAGTAGACTTGCATGAAACACTGGGTGAACACGTCCCAGCCATGGTAATTTAAGTTTCACGTTACAGGGTTAATTACTTTAAGTATAGGGAAAGGTCCAATATATTTGGGTCCTAACTTACGGCTATGTAATTTCAGTTTAAGGTATTTAGTAGACACATAAACCTTATCCCCAACAGCAAAGGTTTATGTCCTGTCGTTTTTATTTGCTTGGGTTTCATGGGCGCTAGTCATTTTCCTCAATGATTTTTGCACCTGTCCCCAAGACTCCTGAATCTTTTCTGCCCATCCTTAACACTGAGTGGATCCTCTGGTTGACATGTAAAAGTTGGAATAGGGCCAAATTCAATGCCATGCACTATATAAAATGGACTGTATCCTGTACTACTATGGACAGCATTATTATATGCTATTTCTGCAAATGGTAACAGATCCACCCAGTTTTGTTGTTTGTAGGCAATATATGTTCTCAAATACTGTTCAACCATAGCATTAGCTCTTTCAGCTGCCCCATTGGTACTCGGGTGGTTGGCTGAACTTAATCCCTGAGATGATCCTAACAACTTGACAAAAGCCTTCCAGAACTGAGCAGTAAACTGGACTCCTCTGTCAGATATTATTCTCCTAGGGGATCCATGTAATCTATATACATGTCGGATGAACAGTTCAGCTAACTTGCCTGCCGATAGAAGGCCTTTACAGGAAGCAAAATGGGCCTGTTTTGAGAACAAATCTACTATAGTCCATATGACATTGTACCCCTTACTGCTTGGTAATTCCACAATGAAATCCATCGCAATGTCTTGCCATGGTCTTGAAGGTTCTGATACCTGTTGTAATAATCCTAACGGCTTGCCTGTTCGGGGTTTAGACATTGCACAGACATGACAGGTTTTTACATAGTGTTCTATCTCAGGTCTCATGTTGGGCCACCAAAATTGCCTACGTGTTAAATGTAAGGTTTTGAGGAACCCAAAATGTCCAGCTGGTTTTTCATCGTGGCACTTGTTCAGTATATCTTCCCTCATTGTACTCGGTACATAAATTTTATCTCTTTTCCAAGCTATTCCATTTTTATAAGAACACACTTGTGGATGTTTTCTCAACCGCTCATCAATTGATGTTTCTTTCTGCAACCTTTCATAGTTTACTTCTCGTAGTCGTGTTACTCGTCCAGGTTCTACACTATTATTACCGATTAAAGGCTGTATAATAACATTTTTTTCTGATTGGTATTGAGGCAGTTGGGACAGGGCATCTGCCATAAAGTTTTTCCCCCCAGGAATATACCTTAATGTGAAATTAAACCATTGGAAATACAGAGCCCATCTTACTTGTTTAGGGGACAGCTTCCTGGGCTTTTGTAATGCTTTGAGGTTGCAATGGTCAGTCCAGACCTCGAATTTTTCTTGTACCTCCTCTAAGAAATGTCTCCAGGTGCTTAGGGCCCATTTGACTGTGAAAGCCTCTTTTTCCCATATTGCCCAACCTCCTTCTGTAGAACTAAATTTACGGGATGTATACGCACAAGGGTTTAGTATACCCTCATCATTCTCTTGTAGGAGAGCAGCCCCCACAGCTACATCTCTTGCATCTGGCTGTACTACATATTTTTTTGTTGGGTTAGGATGTTTTAGAATGGGTTCTTGGGAAAACAATGATTTCAATGCATCAAATGAACGTTGACACTCTGTGGACCATGCTATTTTCTGCTTTGGCTTGGTTTTTTCTGCTTGCCTTCCCATTTTTAACAGGTCAGTTATAGGCAAAGCGATGCAAGCAAATTGAGGTATAAACTGCCTGTAGAAGTTCACAAACCCTAAAAAGCTTTGTACCTGTTTCCGAGTTTGGGGTGATTCCCATTCCACAATAGTTTTCACTTTACTTGGATCCATCTCTAATCCGGTACTAGATATGCGATACCCCAAATATTCGATTTTTGTACGATGGAACTCACACTTTGAAAGTTTCACATGCAGTTTAGCCCTCAACGATTTATGTAATACACTCCTTACAAGGTGGACATGTTCCTCCATTGTCTTTGTATATATTAATATATCATCTAGGTATACCAACACTCCTTGATATAAATGTTCCTGAAGTACACTATTGATTAACTGCATAAAAACAGCAGGGGCTCCTTTCAAACCAAACGGCATCACCCGGAATTGATAACTACCCAGAGGACAATTGAATGTGGTTTTCCATTCGTCCTCGGTTCTCACTCGTACTCAATAGTAGGCCTCCCGTAAATCTAGCTTAGTAAAAACCCGCCCAGTTGATAAGGTGGCTAACAGCTCACTAATTAAAGGCAAGGGATACAAATTATTCACACATATGGCATTCAGACCTCGGAAGTCAATGCATAATCTTAACCGTCCATCTTTTTTTTCTCGAAACAATACTGGTGCAGCTACATTCGAATGCCCGGGTTTAATAAACCCACGTTCTAGGTTCTTTTCTAGGAATTTCTGCATCTCCATCTTTTCTTTGGGGGTCATAGCATACATGCGAGGTTTCGGTAAAGTTGCCCCTGGCACCAATTCTATCGTGCAGTCCATTTGTCGATGGGGTGGTAAAACTTCACATTTTTGTTCACTGAATACCTCAGCTAAATCGTGATACACAGCTGGAATGAGGATCATATCATTGTCTTCTAATGTAGCCACTGGTTCAGTGTTTGAATTCTGATGTCTTACCAGGTTTTCTGGAGCGGGTGGCTTGGGGCCTGTAGTTAACCGTAAACGTCGAAAACCACCTTCCCACCAAATGGTGGGCCTCCATCTATCCAACCAAACCAACCCAAGTATAACATCCTCTCTCATTTGAGGAATTACAATGAACCGTAAATGTTCCCAATGTGTTCCAATTTCCAATTGTACAGGACTAGTCATCATTGCAGCGGGTGCCCCCCCAATAATGAACCATCCACTTGTTCAAACTTCATCAGCTGTGGAAGAGGTTCCATCGGCAACTGTAACTTATCTACGAGACGTTGGTTGATCAAACATCTAGTACATCCCGTATCTATCAATGCACCAAACTGGCCCCTTATACTGCTATTAACATTATTCAACACAATAGGAATCACAAAAGGCCTAACAGGGGAGCTAACCATATCATTAACTTGGCCTTCAGCTTCACTATCACATAGTCCAGAGACCCCTTTCAGGTTTCTTGGCTCTTCGTTTCTTGATTCCTGAGGGACTGGCATTCTTGTCTGCTCGTCCTGTGTCAATCTCTGTGACCTTTCAGAACTGGCCACCTTTCGTCTGCTGTAACTGGTTGATGGTACTGTGCCAGCGGGGAGTTTTGCGGTCTGCTTCATGTAGTCTGTTTCCATGCTGGGACATTCAAATTTATTTATTTATTTATTTATACTTGAACTTGTATGCCGCCCCATCTCCGAAGACTCAGGGCAGCTCACAGCCGCCCTGAGAACAATAAATACTTAAAAAACCATTAAACTAGATTACAAGCCCAATTATTAAAACAGTACAATAATAAACATTAAAAGATCCATCCCACCCCAAGGAGGGTCACAGCTCGGGTTGGTCAAATAACCAGGTCTTTAGCTCACGGCGGAAGGTGCGGAGGTCAGGGGCCAGACGGAGCTCCAAGGGTAGTTGATTCCAGAGGCCAGGGGCACACAGAATAGGCTCGTCGCCAGGGAATCACCAGTCGGCATTGACCACGATGGGACCCGAGGAGTCCTTGCCTATGAGCTCGCAAGGCGGCCGGTATTTGATATTGGAAGAAGACGCTCCCTTAAATATTGAGGACGCATGTCATGTAGGACTTTGTATGTCAAAACTAAAACCTTGAATCTCACCCGGAGTGCAACGGTAGCCAATGCAGGCCGCAGGAGGGGGTAACATGGGAGAACCGGGTAACTCCCATCACCACCCGCGCCGCCGCATGCCCCAACATGTTACAACGGAAACACCAGAAATTCATTCTACTCCTAGTGTTGGATGGAACAACCCTTTGTTTGTCCCTATCAAAACCCATTGAAAGACCACGTGGGGTTAACTTTCTTGCAGGCTCTGGTTTCTCCCTGAACTCTTTTAGTCCCACATCCAGTTCTACCATTACTTTAAACCACTCTGACAGTTTTTGTGGCATCCCTCTATATACGCACACCTGTCTCAGGTTGCGATCTAGTCCAGCTTTGAACTCCCTAATGAGAAGACGCTCGGGCCAAGTTCGCAGTTTTCCAGCTAACCGTTTAAATTCTTTCACGTATTCTATAGCCGACCTCCCACGTTGTTTTGTTTTTTTTATAAGAAGTTTTATTTTTCCAAAAACACAAACATAACAAACAAACATACAACACATAGATCCATATCAATTTCAAGTATGTCGATCGGTCAAAAATCACAGTGCCTACCCCTCATTATTCATACTCAATATTACAAAAGGAAAAACTATAATCATTATTATTAATCCTTTATCATATTATAATCTCTATATTGTTTCAACAGTTCTATCTATCTTTATATTCCCAAAAATACATTACCAAACTTTTTGTCTAACCATTGATAGAACATATTCCATATTTTATAAAACTGCTTTTCTTCTTGGTCCCTAATTTCAAATGTTAATCTACTCATTTCGCACAATCCAAAATCTTCTTAATCACTTCCTCCCATAGGTGTCTTGTCATTTCTCCAGTTTTTAGCAAATACAATTCTAGGCTGTCAGTACATTAACAATCAAATATTTTAGTTCTTTGTTAAATGTCTCTGGTACAATTCCCAACAGGAATATCTCAGGTTTCAAGTCTATATGTTGTTGTGTCATTTTTCCAACCACATGTGGATTTTAGTCCAGTATCTTTTAGCATCAACGCAAGTCCACCACATGTGGTAGTAGGAGCCAGGTATCTGCTGACATTTCCAACACTTATCCGATTTATCCTTGAACATTCTTGCAATCCTTCTCGGGGATAGGTGCCACCTGTAAAACATCTTATACAAATTTTCTTTATATGCAGTTGACATTGTCATTTTATAATTCTGATCCCACAGTGTTTGCCATCTCTCTAGATCTCCCACGTTGTTGTAGGGACATCAAAGCCTCCTTGGTTTGATACACCTGTTATTTATCCTCGAATTGACTCCTTAACACTTCAAGGAACAAACCCACATCAACTAGTTCTTTCGAACGAGTGTTATGCAGTTCAGCCACCCAGTCTGCTGCATCCCCAGTCAACACCCCAGTTATTGCAACGATGATGGACCATTGGGATGGATAGAAATGGCCATATAACTCTAAATGGTTTACTACCTGGCTTAGGAATAATGCTACTCGATCAGGGTTACCATCAAAGGATGTTTGAAGGGGGGGTGCCCACCCCATACACTGACTGTCCCACGGGCCAAGCCTTCGATAAGAGTCCCAATCACCTTCATGCTGGTCACGGTGACTCCCAGACTCCCCCTGGCCTCTGCTGGTTGATAATGAAGTGGTAGCTCTCATTCTAGGCTCTGACCCAACCACTTCAGCCAGGGGGGAAACAAACGTAGGAGGGGTCTCCTGGGGAGTACGTCTGCTGACATGGCCCCTTTCGTCCAGAGGCAAGGGGGTAAACCACAATGTACTGTCTGTTCTATCCCCCCATGCCTGCCTGAGGGGCTGATTTTTAATGCTTAACTCCCCATACCTAACATGAAGGAGTTCAAGGGTACTTGCCCCAAGGGTGGAAGTGGTAGTACTCCACTCATCCTCTTCCCTGATACGTCTCTCCTTCCACTTTCCACCTGCCTCAGAGACCAATGGAGCATATAGATGGGGCTTCCTCCAGCTGCCTCTTTGTCCCACCTCTTCCTAAAACTCCATCCTGCTTCTTTGTTCCATCCGAACCTTCGGTCGCACCACCTCCGGTGCTGCTGCAACGCCCCTCCTCTCCTTCTCTCCACGCTCAATGTCATCTGCTAGTTGGCTCTGTCCCGACTCAAAGCTCCACTCCGCTTCGCTCCGCCGGACTTTCATTTCACCAGCCCAGAGCTGCTGACCACCGCCCGCCTCCCGTCATCACTCTCCTCTCGCCGCTGGCTCCCTCGGTCTCCTCCTCTTCCACGTCTATTGGCAACAATGCTGTGATATCCTGGCCCTCAGCCATGGCTCAGCAAAAGAATAAAGTTCTCAAAAAGAAGAGGCAGAGCTGACTTTTTTGTCAAACGCCGTTCGCCAAACGCCATAAGTAAGAGAACTATGATCCTCCGAAGCATCTCAAAGACACATTTATACAGGGGGGTAACGACCATATACATCCAATCAAAGTCAGCTCTGGCTGGCTCTGCAGCTCAGAGCTGTATTTATACAATCATCTATGGTTAGGTTAATTAGGTGCTCATTACATAACTGACTTCCGGACATTCTCACTGGCTACCATTCAGGTGAGTTATGGCTAACAAACTTTTGCATTCCCTCTATGTTGCTACTATATGTACTGTTCAGGGATTATATATGAGTGGATTACATGTTCATCCTTGACCCGGCTTCCAGGTGTCATGGCTCCATGTCTGTCAGCCCTGGAGTCATGACAGATGGCACAGCTACTTATGGAATGATAAAAGTAAAGTTAATGTTGATTTTAATAATCATGTTAGACGTGCCACACTAAGAGTTTGGAATAAATATAAAACAAGGCTGCCCCTTTGGGTGTCACCCCAGGAAGCCTTTTTTTCTTTTTTTAGAAAAGAAATGGTGGTGAAGCCAGACTGGTTGATGTATGGTAAAATTTTATCTTTCAAGCCTGGTGACCCAATACTAAAGCCAAGGGAAGAACTTGAATCAGAAGTTATGTTTGCTATTGGTTTACTTATCAACAATGGAAAGAAAGATTTAAACTGGATTAAAAATGCTATGGATTTGACTTTGTTAAAAATGAATTGGAAATCTCATTATATGGTAACGATGAATATACTATTGCTAAGAACTATAAAATGTTATTCAAATTAAATTTGGAAAATGAACATGTAAAACATTGTATGATTCAATGGGCAGGGAATTTTGGATATAATGTGATGCTTCAACAATGGGAAAATATGTGAGCGAAGGGCTTAAAATTTACATTAAATTATAATCTAAAAGAAAATTACTATAAGATGATGTATCGTTGGTATTTAACACCACATAAGTTATCCAAGATGTATAAAGGTATGTGAAATGAATGTTGGAAGTGTGAAAGTAAAGAAGGGGCTTTTTATCATCTATGGTGGACATATGATAAAGAAAAAATGTGGTGTATGATTCATATTTTGATATAGAAAATTTTGAAAATGGAGATAAAAATCAAACCAGAACTTTTCCTTTTGAGTCTAACGGAAAAAGAACTGGAGAAAAAAATTGGAACTTTGTTATTATATATGTTGACAGCAACAAGATTGTTGTATGCACAAAAATGGAAGGACACTGATTCCTAGCAAGGACGAATGGTTGCAGAAGTTGGCTGAAATGGCAAAACTGACCACTTTGAAGAAAGAAAAGAACATAAGTACTTTTCTTTCCACTTCTGAGCTTCATGCTTGAAGTGGAAAAGAATGAAACTTTGATTTTGATTTTTCACTGAGTAGATTGATAGATCTTTACAGTAATGGCTTGTTCATATTATTATGAAAACTCAAAAAGTTGTGATTTGATGTTAATGCCTTATTTTACTGCAACAGAGAGAATCAGAAATCAATGTTTCTTTTTCTTTTCTTATCCTCCCTCAATTCTCTTGCCACTTTTCCTCCTCACTGATTTTCTATTTACTTTTGTATTCTGTATTTTACAATATTTTGTAACTCCATAAAAATGTTATAGGAGAAAAGAAAAAACCAGGGATACCTAAATATCCTAGGGCGGTGTTTACTTGAGTGAGATTTCATCAGCTAAACACTATAGTTAAATATCAAGGATTTAACTAAGTCCCTTATAATTAACAGACTTTTATTTGTGGAGCTCCAAAGACAGAACATGAAATACATCTGTAGGTTGAATGTCAATTGCAGAAGAAAGAGAGAGATCAGAGTCTTGAACTGCACGTTAGACAAACAACCTATTGGGAGACTTACGTTAAAGCAACATATTTCCTGTGCAGTCAGAATTCAAATATTTATATAGAATCCAGACCTTTATTGGAACAAAGCAGTTCCTTTGAAATTTACATATGAGTCTGATTGCAGTATATTATTGGAGTAATACAGAAATGGTATTTTTATTCTTTTTCTTTCTTGTATTTCATTTTTATATACTATGTTGTTAATGTTCCGTGTTTAAAATTCTGTTTCTTGATATTGCCTAACAGCTAATCAACAATAATCTCTTTAATTTGCTCATCAAAACAATGTTGGATTTATTAAAAGCTAATATTTTGGACTTGATTTGACCCTAAGTATAACACAGCATTCTTCATTGCTTTTTCAGATCACTTATGAAACGTCTTCAGAGGCTTTAAGTGATAAAAGTCAATTCCCCTTTTTCAACCAGTTACTCCCCAAAAGAGGATTCCAGTACCCAGCAATTGTCCAACTCCTTCTCCACTTCAGATGGACCCTGATTGGTCTCTTTGCTTCAGACACAGAAAATGGAGAGAACTTCATGAGAATTTTTACTCCTATGCTTGTTAGGAATGGGATTTGTGTTGTTATATCACAACAATTCTCAACAACTGGACCTACAGCAGCCCTCAGGGAGGACCTCTCTAAGTGGAGACAAGTCCATGTCTTTGTTCACTTCATGGAAATTGATTCTGTTATGGACAGAATTCTTCCTTTCCATGTAACATTTGAGGATTTGTCAGGACCCACTAAAGGGAAAGTCTGGATCCTCACAAATTTTGTAGGGTATAAAATAAGCGACCACAGACTTTTCAAATATATCCATAGTATTTGGAACTTTAGCTATCTGGAAGAAGAAAGGCCAGTGGATGATGCCTTTGAACCTTATTGCTTTGTGGAAGAACAATTTATAAAATATTATTTTCGCTGTTTTTGTCACAAGCACATCCGTTCTGTCAAAGGCCTCAGAAGATACACCCAGAAAGCCCCACTGGAGACCCAGTAGAAAAGGAACAGGATCTGGTTCAAAAATGACCCCCATTCATATGGTATCATTCAGACTCTGGCCCAAGCCATGAGTGCTGCCTATTCCTCCAGAAAGAGGAGGAGAAGGAAGGAGGGCGAAGAGAGGTTGGGGTCTCCAAGGCTGCAGCCGTGGCAGGTATGGGGTCCCAATAGGGGTCCATTAATCTTGGTTCCTTTGGAGAAGGAGCCCAAAGGAGAAGGAGGGGAATCGTTTCAATCTGCTTCTCAAGCGCAGGGAAATCATGAAGTCCAGGCAGTTCAACTGAAGATAAAGGTTCACCCCAGGCTCATGCTGTCCACAAGAATCGGAACCACCAACGGTCAAGGCAAACAGGCAGTAGACAAGGGTCCACAGAATTCTCGGGGGCTGGACCCAGATAACCTGTGGGCGGGACTCAAGACTAATGGTGCCTTTGACCCCCTCACTCAGGCTCAGTCTGGTCATCCCCTACCCTACTTGTGCTACAAAAAATCTGCAGATTTGGGCAATCTAATTGTTCAGGGGAAGAAAGAATAGATAGCAGGACAGACAATTTTGGATATTAAACATGGCTAGTGCTAAAAGGCTGCGTAGATAAATAAATTGCTGTATGTATGGTTTATAAATAGGATCACAGAATTTTACCATTATGAATTTGTAAGAGCCCCTGAGACCATCTAGCCCAACCCCTCCTCTCTGCAGGAATCCCAGTTCAAGCTTCTCTGACTGATGGCTGCTCAGTCTTTGCATGCAGACAATCCATGAAGAGGAGACTGAACTGCTCTGCTTCACTGCCTCAATTCCAAAACGGCTCATCCTTTTAGGATATTTTTCCCCTCATTCATCTAAAATCTTCTCTCTTGTAACTGAATTCACTTTTCCCTGACTGACACTCTGGAATAATAGTGAGCAGATCTTGCGTTCCTCGTGTGTAACGTGTGTCAGTGATTGGAAGAGGGCTGCATCCTCCCTTCTCCAACCGAGAGATTGTGTCAGTTGGAAAAGGGGCTCCTGATCTTCAGCTCTTCTCCTTGTGGTCTTTCCTCCAAGCTAAGAGCAGCTCCTTTGATCTCTTTCTTGGCTTATTTCTCCCTCCCTGAATTTCACATAGATTTTGTGCAAATTATCCTCCAAGTGTGGTGCCTGCAAGGGGACCTGGTCCTTGAGTTGGGGTCTCCCCAAACCAGAACGTTCACTTCCTGACATCCTTATGGCTGTATTTGCCTTCTTTCTATGAGTCTCACCTGCTGACTCTGATTCCATTTCCAGATATCTACGATTTTGAGAGCATTTTCACAAACATACATATCAACGTTAGTATCCCTCATCTTTCTTCCAGTCTGTCATTCGTGTTCTTTTTTTTAAAACAATTTTTATTCAATTTTCCACATTTTAGCGTCTCTTTTCAGTAAACAGCATGATTACAGGTTTGACATATACATACAAATATGACCATAACTTCACCTTCAATTTTTGTATTCAATTTCTTATCTTAACAATGCTTTTATGTATTTTCTACTTTATTATATTATTCCAAATGCTTATCTCATTATTTAATTCACATATATTAACTTCATAATTATAATTTAGTACTTTTGGCTGTCACATTTGTATATTCCTCTTAAATTCTAATTTATAACACTCCTTCTATAAATTGATTTCCCCTAAAGTAGTTTAAGTGCACCACCTTTGTGTTACATATTCTCCCATTAAATATTAGCATTTTATTACCTAACACATTAAAATTACTAATCCTATTTAAGATTGTATAACACATATAAATCAGGTTCTGCATGGTTTCCCCTTTTTAATTTTAGTTTCATAAAGTTTATCTACAGTTTCAGAAAAAAAGGACATATTAATCTATTCATTTAATAGGCCCTGATGTTAACTCCATTTCATCTCTCCTCCTATATCATTTCATTTATTTCAATATATTTAAGATATTTCAATATATTCAATAAACGTATTTCATTATTTGTTACAATTATCTCTATGCGTAATAAAAAAGAACATTAAATTCCATTATCAAAAAAATAACAATTAATCAACCTTAATGCCAATTTAACTTTCAAATCTCCTCCTATATTATGAAGCATCAGAGGAGAGGCCTAGAGAGCTCTTGGAGGTCCAGCCGGTCTGAATCTGACCGATAGCAGTTAAGAGCCTATCTTGCTGTGTTGAGGGCGGCGAAGTGTGCATACTTCTCCGCTCTCATCGGGTCCACAGATAATCACCCAGCCGCCCTGTTCAGGGTCACCCACTCCCTCCTTAACCGGGGAGAGGACCCTTTGCAGGGACAGGCCGAGGAGTTTAGTCAACATCTGACGGACAAGATCGCTCAGATTCGGGCCAGTCTGGACTCCAACTGGTTAGAGCCCAACAGGAATGATGTGGCCGGTCTTAGGGATCTCATCTGGGAGGAGTTTGACCCTGTGACTCCTGAGGAGGTGGACAGGATCATGGGGAGGATGAGTGCTGCCACGTGTTTATTGGAGCTGTGTCCCTCCTGGCTGGTGTATGCTGCCTGGGAGGTCACACGAGGCTGGCTCCAGGCAGTGATTAATGCTTCTTTGAGCGAGGGATCTTTCCCTGCAGCCTTGAAGGAGGCGGTGGTGAGGCCCCTCCTCAAGAAGCCTGCCTTGGACCCAGCTAATTTAAATAACTGTCAACCAGTCGCTTTGTGGTGAAGGTTGTTGAGACTGTGGTGGCTCAGCAGCTCCCGATGGTCCTGGAAGAAACCAATTACCTAGACCCGCACCACTCGGGCTTCAGGCCTGGGTACAGCATGGAGATGGCATTGGTTGCTCTGATGGATGATCTCTGGAGGGCGCGGGACAGGGGACATTCCTCTGTCCTAGTCCTGTTAGATCTCTCGGCGGCTTTTGATACCATCGACCATGGTATCCTACTGCGACGTCTCGAGGGGTTGGGAGTGGGGGGCACCATCCTGCAGTGGTTCTCCTACCTCTCGGACCGTACGCAAACGGTGTTGACGGAGGGCCAGAAATCGACCCCAAGGCCACTTCTTTGTGGGGTGCCTCAGGGGTCGGTTCTCTCGCCCCTTTTGTTCAACATCTATATGAAGCCGCTGGGTGAGATCATCTGTGGTTTTGGGGTGAGGTATCATCAGTATGCTGATGATACCCAGCTTTTTATCTCCACCCCTAACCAACCCAGTGACGCCCTCAACGTGATGTACAGGTGCCTGGAGGCGGTGCAGGTCTGGATGGGGAGGAATAGGCTCTGGCTCAATCCGGCTAAGACCGAGTGGCTCACTCATGCGTTCATCACTTCTCGTCTGGACTACTGCAATGCTCTCTACATGGGGCTGCCCTCGAAGACCACCCGGAGGCTTCAGTTGGTCCAGAATGCAGCTGCGCAGGTTGTGATAGGAGCATCCTGATACTCCCATGTTTCACCCCTCCTGCGTGAGCTGCAGTGGTTGCTGGTTGCCCTCCGGGTGAGATTTAAGGTGTTGGTGTTAACCTACAAAGCCCTTCATGGCTTAGGACCGGGAGACCTACGGGAGACCCTGCTGCCACCAACTGCTTCCCATCGTCCTGTGTGCTCTCATAGAGAGGGCCTCCTTGGGATTCCGTCAGCCAGACAATGCCGGCTGGCGACTCCCAGGGGTAGGGCCTTCTCTGTGGGAACACCCACCCTGTGGAACCAGCTCCACTTGGAGCTTTGGGTGGCCCCTGACCTCTGCTCCTTCCTCCGGGGCCTCAAGACCTGGTTGTTTCAATGTGCTGACCTGGGCTGAGGGTGGGGAGGGGAGGGGTGTTTTTAGATCGGTTTTATCATTTTAGTGTAATTGGATTTCCTATTTAATAACTTTTAACTGTATATTTTGTATAAGCTTTTATGAGTTGTAAGCAGCGAGTCATTCAGGAGATGGGGCGGGTTAGAAATCCAATTAATAAACAAATAAATAAAATAAGATGAATAGTAAAATAATTTTTATTTATGTGTTTATTTATTTCTTTAGTATCTGTTTTGTTTTTATGATTAATAAAAACAAAAACATAGTAAAAAAATATACATAAATATAAAAAAGAAACTTACCAAAAAGGAGACAGGCAAGTTGGCTAGCCAACTATGCCGGGGTCCTGCCCAGTCTTCTAGCTTGCTGCGGCGAGGATGGCCGCCCCAAGAGTTGGCTCTCGACCGGGCTGGCGGCGGCAGGAGGTAGGGAACTAGGCTGGCCCAGCAGGAGCTGCTGTTTTGCCTCCTCACTACCAATCGGTGTTGGGAAGGCAAGGCAGCAACAATGGAGGGCTGCAGGTGAGGGAAGATGGAGGCGGGTGAGGCAGGGAGTGTCAGCAAGGGCGGTGGGCGTCCCAGGAGTCGGCAAGAGCAGTGGGCATCGACTGGGACTGGCGGTGGTAGGTAGGCGATCAGGTTGGAGGTCGTAATTACAGATCCGCATCTTCAGAGGCCAGTGGGGTAGGCAGTCCTGGTGTACGAGGACAGCTACTGACGACCGGGCCTTGCACCTTCTTTAAGGTTGCTGGGACTCGGGAGGCAGGCCGGCCAGATGAGGACAGTTAGTGGCGGTGGTGACCGGGGTTGCGGCTTGCCCTCACTCACTCAGCAGGGCAGCAGAAGGCAGGCAGCAACAGCTGGCTGGCTGGCTCAGCTGCTGCTGCTGCTGTTGTGAGTGATGGCGCCGGGCAGGAAAATTTTTGTACTTAGCACACATGCGTTATAAGTAGGGGCGGGGTGAGGCAGGCGGGAAGAATGAGGAAGGGATTTTCGTGCATGCACAGTAAAAAAAAAACCGTTTTTTTTTAAAAAAGGGTTTTCTTTACTTTGGAGTGGCTGATAGGGGCGGTGGCTGGGGCAGTGAAGAGAGGAGCGGGTGGGGGAAAATAAGGAAGAGATTTTCGCATGCGCAGTAATAAAAAGCACATTGGGTTGTATCCCAAAAATTGTAAGCCGTCCTGAGTCTTCGGAGAAGGGTGGCATATAAATGTAAAATTTAAAAAAATGGTTTTTGGCCCATAGGAGCGGCAGAGAGGGGCGGGGCCAAGCAGAGGTCTGTTTTACCAGTTCTTAGAACTACCGGTGACATTAACAACCGGTTCTATAGAACCGGTGAGAACCAGTAGAAACCCACCCCTGCCCATCTCCCTCAATCTTCTGGAAAGAATCCATTTCATCCATCATCTGTTCTGTCCACTGGGAGTCTTCAGGGTCCATGGCCTCTCCAGCAGGGGTGGGATTCAAATTTCTTAACAACTGGTTCTGTGGGCATGGCCTAATTTCTGGATGTGGCTTGGTGGTCATGTGACTGGGGTGGGAGTAGCTTGCTGACTGGGCGTGGCTAGGTGGTCATGTGATGAGTGGGCATGGCCAGGTGGCCATTTGACTGGAAAACCAAATGTAAGTGGTCCTCGCTTAATGACCAGGACCTCGCTTAATGGCCAGTTGCTTAGCAAGTGTTCTAATTTACGACTGACCTCCACAGAGCTACTTGGCTTGTTTTTGGTGTTTTGACAGACACACACACACACACACACCCTTTTAACCCTGCTATTCTTTGATTCTGTAGGGCTGTTGGACTAGATGACCTCCAAATTCCCTTGCAGGCAAGCCCTAGATTGCTGTGCTGCTTCAAAGTCATCTGAAGCCAGGGTTTATGTCCTTCCTTCCTCTCCTTTTTTTCTCCCTCCCTCCCTTCCTCCTTCCATGTATTTATCTCTCCATACATAATATATCTCATTTACTTTCTCCTTTCTCTCTCTCTCTCTCTTTCTTTCTTTCTCTCTCTCTCTCTCTCTCTTTCTTTCTTTCTTTCTTTCTTTCTTTCTTTCTTTCTGCCCCTTCCTTCCATCCCCTTTTCTTCCTTTCACTTCCTTTCTCTCTCCTTTTCTTCTTCACTTTCTTTCTTTTCTTTCTTGTATCTTCCTTCTCTCTCCCCCTCCTTTTCTCTCTCCCCCTCCCTCTCTCCCTTTTTCTCTTTCTCTCTTTCTGTCCCTTCCTCCTTCCCTCTCTCCTTCTAAAGCTAGGAGTCCACCTGAAACACACCTACACACAAACAACCAAGGTGGGATTCTCCCAGTTTGGCCCTGTTCTATTGTACTCTGCCTATCACAGAATAAGCCTACAGGCAGGGATTGTGCTTTTTAATCATTCTGCAGGGTCTTCAAAAAAAATCCATGCAATAAACAGAAACAAATGAGGCAGCTTAGGGAAAAACAAGAGGATGCTCAGAGCAACCCCAGTTCTACAGTATCATAGAATAAGAACAGCCCAGAAGAAATGCAATAGCCGGAAGAAAGGAAGGAAGGAAGGAAGAAAGGAAGGAAGGAAGGAAGGAAGGAAGGAAGGAAGGAAGGAAGGAAGGAAGGAAGGAACCACCCTACTGAGGGCTGCAGAATCATACAGCCTTTAATGTTTCAGATTGGTGACCCTTCCTAGACCCAACTGATGCTTCCTTTTTTTTATTGAAAAGTTTTACAAAAAGGACATTTTTTAAAACAATAAGCCCCCCCTCCCCCCCTCCCTCCCTCACCCTCCCCCCCCGAGAGTAAAATACAGGGTGTTATATCTGACAATCTTATTCAAACATACACTAACAAACTATAAACACTTATACCCCCTTCTGCACTTTAACTCCCTTAATACAGACTAAAATAATAATAATAACAGATCTCTTAACATCTCTTCTTAGCTTCTAATCTTCATTCATAGGCTATTTGAAACTTTTTAGTCCCATATCTATTTTGAATATAATCAATCCATTTTCTCCAGTCCCGAATATATCTTTCTTGTGAATGTTCTTTCAAGTAAGCTGATATCTTTGCCATTTCTGCTAAATTCCATACTTTTAATATCCAATCTTCTATAGTAGGTATGTCTTCTTTCTTCCAGTGTTGCGCCACTAACAATCTTGCTGCTGTTATTAAGTGTAACATTAATTTAGTTTCCAAAACAGTACAATCTGTAATAATACCCAACAAAACAACTGCGCAAAACTTAGCTTTTTCTTAAAATCTTCTGGGTAGTCCACCATATTTTTATCCAAAAGCCTTAACTTTTGCATGTCCACCACATGTGAAAATATGTTGCATCATCACTACCGCATCTCCAGCATTTAGGTTTTTGATTCGGTACATACATGCTAATTTTTAGGATCTAAATGCCATCTATAAACCATTTTATAAAAATTCTCTCTTAAATTTTGTGCTTGAGTAAATTTCACATTTCTCACCCAGATTTTTCCCACATATCCATTGTTATTGGCTCCTGAATATTCTGTGCCCATTTTATCATACAGTCTTTAACTAATTCCATTTCGAGTCAATTTCAATCAATGCATTGTATAACCTTTTAATATGTGCTTGACCTTGATCCTTAATTTGCTTTACTAAATTTTCATCGGTTCTCATAATACCAATTTTCTGATCTTCTTTCCACCTTGCTTGTAACTGTCCATACTGGAACCATGTCTGAACTATCTGTTCCTCTTTTAATAAATTAATAGATTTTAGTGCAGTATACCCCTTCCATTACTAAAACTTCTTTATAGGTAATTACATCTTGCTTCTGTTCCACATTTATATTTTCTATCGCATGTCTGGGTATTGCCCATATTGGTATTTTATAATTTAATTTATATTGATATTTTTCCAGACCGCAAACAGAGCATTCCTTAGTATATGAGTCTTAAAAGCATTGTCCACCTTCTAATCATACAATAAATATGCATGTGTTAAGGATTTTTAGGTTAAATATGGATGGTTCGTTACCTTTCTCTACTGTGAAGTTATCAGGAAAAAGTCTGAGCCCAGTGAATCCAATACAAAGTTATTTATTGTTGTAAACAAATCACAAAAAGCAATAAAAGAAGTTAAAAAGTATACCAATAGTCAATGTCCATTTGTTCCTTCTCTGAGTCTTCTCTTTCCCTTTAGTAACGGTCACCTATATGACCAGAGCCCCAAAAGTCCTCCTTGTGGCGTGAGGTAGAGTCCTTCCAGCTGCATAGTCCCAAGCAGCTGGAACAAGCGTAATGGTGGAACTGGCTGGATGCCACGAGGCTGCCCCTTTAAATATACCTGAGCCAAGGTGAGGTGGGGCTTAACAAAGCCCGGGAAATCCTAAATCACAGCTGTGATGTGATTGGCCCATCTGATACTTTTATTACCTGAGGAGGGGGGCCAGAAGAAAGAGCACAGCAACCTCATGGAAAATTCCTTTTCCACAATCCCCTTCTCTGTGCCTTTCTAATGGCACATATCAAAACTTAACACAACAACTACATCACATACCTTATATATTTGCATACATGATAATAACAACAGGTACATACTATATAACCAAAGGTATTTTGCCTAGCAAGTACTGGTGTTGGTCCCGGGGCAAAGGTTTTGTAAAAACATCTGCAATCTGTTCTTTAGTCTCAGTGAAAGCAGTCTCAATAAATCCCATTTTTGATAGTTGCCTGACATATTTATATTTAATGTCAATGTGGCGTGACCTTTGTCCCACAGCTTCAGCCCTTGATATATCAATGGCTGCTTTGTTATCCTCATGGATAGTGATTGGATATACAGGTTCCTCCCACAGGTTCTTCAATAGCTCATCAAACCATATGAGGTTGTTTGATGTTTTAGATAGACACACGTATTCTGCTTCTGCTGTGGAAGTGGCTATTAATTTTTGTTTGCCTGAGTACCAATGAATAGGACTACCATTCAGGAATATGATATATCCTGAAGTACTCTTCCTGGACTTACTGTCTCCTGCCCAATCTGCGTCTGAGAAGCAGTAGAGATCTGGCTTTTCAGATTCATGAGGTTCTAACAATAGTAAATAATCAATAGTGCCCTTTAGATACCTGAGAACTCTCTTGATCCCACTCCAGTGAAACTGGGTGGGGTTCTCAGAGTGCCTGGACAAGACATTTACGGCCAAGCTAATGTCTGGCCTTGTCCAGCTGGCAATATATAATAGTGAACCTAGTACAGACTTGTAAAGTGTCTTTTGTTCGAATTCTGGGCTTTCATTATACATGTTCTTGAGAAAGTCTGTCTGCATGGTTTAGCCTCTGTCATGCTGCATCTGTCGATTAGATCTACTATTTTATCCTGCTGAGAAAGGGCAAACCCCTTCTCAGTCTTAGTGAATTGCACCCCTAAAAATTTATCAATTCGCCCTAGAGGCTTCAGGGTAAACTCCTTACCCAAGTGTTCAGAGAAGATTTTGCACCTACTCTCTGATTTGCAGATGTACAACATGTCATCCACATAAATCAAAAGTTTGTTTGATCCCCTCTTGCTCTCTAATGAATACACATTCATCAGCTGATGAGGCCAAAAAGTCCATCTGTCTTAGACATTTTGTGAGACATTCGTACCATCTCCTTCCTGATTGTTTCAGACCGTATAGGCTTTTGTTTAGTAACCAAATTTCACCTTCCCTTTGGTCTAATCCCTGGGGAGCTCTGACATATAACTCTTTATCTAATTTGGCATGCAGGTAGGCTGTCTGTATGTCAAACTGGTGTACACTAGTAGTATGAAGTACATATCAAAAAATAGAGGGGCTTAAGCCCCGCCCATTTTTTGTGACATTGTTTTGTTTACATTGTAGCACTGCCCCTTTTGTGACGTAGTGTTTTGTTTACACTGTAGCTCCGCCCTTTTGTGACATCTTTGTTTACACTGTAGCTTCACCCCTTTTGTGACATCATGGAGCACTGCCCGCCCCCACCCCCCTAACCCTCCCCTCTTTACCCACAAACCCTAACTTACCGGAAGAACTGTAACGTCATAGTGGGGCGCCCCCCTTTGGCTTATAAATTCTTTAGGCGTGTAGGGTGGTGTCATCAACACACGACGGCCCCTCTCTGACCCCCGGGACCTTTCACCCGGAAGCTCTGTAACAGCAAACACCCAGTTTTTACCTTGTCCCACAATCCCTTTCGTCTTGAAGTGTTGCAACAAGTTAATTATTCATCTGAAAGAGTTCCCATTGGTCCGTAGATGTAGAGTCAGAGAATTCAGGAAGTAAAGCAGCTCTGTTTGCAGAGCTAATGTCTTTTTAAAGCTGGGTAAATAATAGCTAGACTTAAAAACTGATAACAAGACTCCTGCTGTGTCTGTTTGCAGAGTTAATGCAAGGAATGATAGCTGTCAATTCTCTGCACTTAGAATTTCATTTTTTACTTTGCTGAGCTGTAAAAAAATTAAAGCTCTTCTTTTGCAAAGAAAACCATTTGTAGGACCTTTTGTATTTTTCAATGGTAAATAACAGCGAGGTTTAAAATGGTAATAAAAGATGGATGGAATACTCTTTGTATTTTCAGGGCTGGCTTGTAAAAAATAAAAGTTCTTCTTTTGCAAAGAAAACCATTTGTAGGACCTTTTGTATTTTCAGGATCAGGGGTGGTAAATGGGGAGTTGTAAGGCCTGATAAATAACAGTGAG
Source organism: Naja naja (assembly GCA_009733165.1). Taxonomy (NCBI): domain Eukaryota; kingdom Metazoa; phylum Chordata; class Lepidosauria; order Squamata; family Elapidae; genus Naja; species Naja naja. Next base: position 20,744 of record SOZL01001356.1, read on the forward strand.
GTTTAAAACTGGTAATAAAAAGATGGTTGGAATACTCTTTTGTATTTTCAGGGCTGGGCTGTAAAAATAAAACTTCTTCTTTTTGCAAAGAAAACTATGGGAGTTGTAAGGCCTGATAAATAACAGTGAGGTTTAAAAATGGTAATAAAAAGCTGGATGGAATACTCGTGTTTACGTGTGGCAAGGCCTGTTGGGTCATGGCCTCCCTGGGGCTTGGCTGTGGGGGTGTGTGTTTGGGAGGGGTGCTTGCAGAGGGTTGATAGAGCGCATGCGTGCCAGGTCCGCGGTATCACGTGTGCCATGCTTGTTTAGGACATGTTTGGGCCTGCCCTCAGGATTTGTCTTGCACTGTTAAAAGAGAGCGGTGGCAATTTGGTCGCTTAAAGCATAGATAGCATTTAATAACAACATGGGTTCTTACGAAGAAAATAAGAATAACAAAGTTGATAGAGCGCATACAAACGATGATTTATTTGATGTAAAAATTACAACGGTACCAGCAAAGAGGCCCCGCTGTGTTAGGAAGCGTAAAAATGCTAATATTGAGAGTAAACATGAAGTATGTCTAAAGATTTGTTACTGCCGTTACTGTTATGTATGTAGGTTTGAATGTTATTGGTTTATTTGAACTGTTCTTGTAAAATGTTAAATGGTATTGGTTTAAATAGTGCGGGAAGAAACCCTGCACTCCCATAGGCTGGCAACTACAGCTGCTGGCTATAAGAAGCAGCCGTAGCCCAGACAACTTGGGTCCATTTGAGCTGTAGTCACTGAATAAACTCTTTACTGAAGCTCTTCGCGTTTGACTCTTCATGCAAACTTAACACTGGCGATGAAGGTGGGATTGCCCTGAAGAAGAGACAACGTGGAAGGCGAACAGAAGAGTGAGATCGCTGTGCTGAACATCCCCCCAGCCCCATTC
>SOZL01001357.1:0-16054 GCA_009733165.1 Naja naja
CAAAGTCACAAGTACTGTACCATGTACAATTATTTTAAACATTTAGAACATTACTATACCTGAGTAAACCTATTTGCATACTGTATGTATGTATTTCTATGTAAATGAGCACCCTTAGCTTCAAAACTCAGCAAAGTAGAGATTAAATGTTCAATAACCATGCAACAAAAGTGGTAAGTCAAGTGATGCTTTCTCCAGCCAAAGTTTTCCAGGATCTGAGATTACAGATCAAAACTGGAGTTGAGAGGGACATCTGTAGGTAGAGACTAAAGAGGTAGAGGTATCCCATTCAATTGATAGAGATGCACCTGATGAAATCATACTTATGTTTACCAATGCAAGGCAACTTTTTAATTACAGTACCAATATTCAGCTGATCCACATAATCCCTTCCCACAAATGGATTTCTCACTGATTTGTATGGACCTAATCTTCATTATTCTCAGCAGTGCCTGATCATACATAGTATTATTTGTGCAGTTAGCAATGTAATACTTATAGCTACATAATCTGTTCACAGTACACTTCACTAAATATACTTTTTGTCAGATGCATTCTGACAAAACAATGCAATTCTGAGATGTTGTACCACTATGCTCACACATACATACATGCACATGTGCACACAAACACACACACATGCATATGCACACACACAGACTTTTTATTGCTCTCAAACACTAAAAAGTAGTGAGATGTTTTTACTAGGTTAGTAAGTTGTCATGATAGTACTTTCAACATGATACAACCACTATTAAGATAAATACAAGAAGGAGATCCAGTTTATTCTTTTTTTTTCCCTAGGGAAATTTGCACCCCTTATGTCCATGTTCATTGCCTCAAAAGCTAGCATCTGAACCCTCTGACGTTCCAAACATTTTTCTGGGTTCTAAGTTAAGGTGTGAGAACCCAACATATGATTATGATCTGTCCACGTTTCTAGTAGAACTCAGTCCATGCCTCTCACACACCACACATACTCTTAAGACAAAGACAACCTCTGGAGAATCTCTTCAAGTAATCAACTCTGCTTCCCGTTTCTTGCAGGAACCAGAGGAAGGCATAGCAGGTACTGAAAGCAATGGAAATGTGATGGCATGGAACCCCCCAAGTTACCACCAGCCACAATCTTGTGGCAAACCCAGTTTAAATGGTCTGGGGCTGGAAAAGCCTTCTATCCACTCACTCATTCTGGACTTCAGTTCTGTCACCTTTGTGGACACTGTCTCCGTAAAGACCTTAAAAAATGTAAGGAGCTTTCAGGCTGTAACCCATTTGGGAAGAAAGACCAACAGACCTTGTAGGAGGGAGGTGCAAGGAATAAATGCCACTGCCCCAGTGATAGATTAAGGCTCCCTGGTGCCCTAAACACTGACAAATCTCCCCCCTCCTTTGTACTGTATAAACAACGCCATATTCTCAACTTTGTGGTGCCCCCTTTGGGCCTGGTGCCCTAAGCACGTGCTTAGTGTGCTTGGTGGTTAATACAGCACTGCATTGCCCACATGACGTGTAGATATTACTGCTTTCTTTTCTTCCTGAGATTCTGACAAAAATTCCACATTTGTTCCAAGTTCCTATTTGTTGGAGGGAAAAAAACTGAACGTAACATCTATATGTATTAGACATATGTACAAAATGCTAAAGTTGATCAGGTTCTCCAGCTGAGTTCTGGACTGAAGGGGTTTTTGAGTTCACTGCAAATTCTGACCTCTCCTGCCTCTTCCTGACTGCTTAAATCAATTTCTCTCCTTTGGTCGCTTCTCCCCAGCACGCGTATGTGCGCTGTAATCGAAATGGTTGGAAGGAACTCAAAATGCCAAGATTTATTTCCCCAGCTTTTCAGAAACAAGGCTTTTTTCTATGGCAGATTGCTCAGGGCCACTGCTGCTTCACTAAACTGAAAAGGATTGAAAGAACAAATGGAGGGGGAGAATATGACTTCGTTGAAATAACTTTCTAGTAAATCCTTTTCAACTCTGCGATGGACTTTAACTCCCTTTAGCATGGTCTCAGGGGATAATGGGAGTCCAGCTGCAAAACATCTGGATTGTACCACCTTAAAGGAAAACTCCATTGGCAGTTTCCTTACCTAGCCTAAATTGGCCAGCTGGGCAAACACACATATTTATACTTGTATTTCAACTCTGCTATTTCTGCTTTGTTGCCTTCTACAGATATTTAAAGATTTCCAGGAGATTGAAGTGGATGTGTTTCTTGCTGGTTGCCATGGTAAGAATGACCAAGGAAATTATTACCTTGAGACTAGGTGTACCTTGAATCAAATGTTCCTCTTCTGGCGCCAGGCCCTCATCTTTCCGTCCAGGTCTGACTCATGGGCATTTAGGAGTTTCAGCATTACAGGTAGTCCTTGACTTACGAATGGTCATTTAGCGACTGAAGTTACCATGGACACCCCCCTCCCCTAAAGCTACTTACAACGTGATTTCAGAGTTCCTCTATCAGCTCTCTCCCTGGGGTCACATGATCACATTTTGGGTACTCAGCAACCAGCCTGCACTTATGGCCTTTTGTAGTACCCCACAGTCACATGGTCATGATTTAGGATGGTTTTGCCAGTGTTTGCTTCCGGTTTCCAGCAGAAATTGGCCAGTGGCATACAATGGGTTCACTCAGCAACTGTGACATTAACTTAACAACCTCTGCATTTACACCACAAATAAGGTTGTAAAATTGGGTACAGCCATGTGATGATCTACTTTACAACTGTCAAGACTTGTGACCATAATTGTCGGTTCAATTACAGTCTTAAATCAAGGACTGCCTGTATGGGTTTCAGCAAGGCCAGACTAGCAGGGGCAGAGCTGCAAATAGAATTAATTAATGGCAGAGCCATTAAGTGGCAGTAAAGAGACAAAAACATTCTTCGTTGCCTTTAAGTATTAAACTATACCTTTGCAGCCCAGATGCAATCTGACTAAAAACAAGGATATACATATATCATAGCTTGGTATTATTTAAGAGTCCCATGAGGATAGCCTGGGAAAAATCAACCTTTTCCGAAGTATAACTCAACCCTGTGGAAATTTCTGCTAAAGCAAAAGTTTAAATGAGTCTCCCCATAGCATGCCACCCACCAGGCTAATAGCACTGCCTCTCCCAGCTTGTGACCTTTGGTTGTATTGTGCAACACTAGCTGGAAATATGAGGGTGATAGTTCAATACAGCCAGATTCAGGGAGGCATACAGTATGCAGTATGGAGTAACAACTGGAAGTCATTTTGATCAAGGAAAGAGAGTACAAAGTTAAGTGGGTGTAAGAGTTCCTGGTCTTGAACAGACCTTCTAGTGAGAAAAACAAGAAGGAAATTCAAAAAATAAATGTTCTTGCCTGGCCTTATGAAAAGCGGGCAGATAGCTTTCCCCAGTCTTGCTTTAGTCCAGATTTATTGGACTAAATGAGATGTGACACTGACTGGATTCATCACTAGTGTTCCCCCACAAATAGTAGAGGTGCCCCTGTCAGGCAATTTACTGTTCTTCTCTCCAGAGCACCGTCATTACCCAGCTGGAAAGAGGCAATTTTTTCAATGAAACCATAACCAAGAGCCACCTTTTTGCATCAGTGCATGATGCAATTACTTATATCGCCAGGAACCAAGAAAAGAGCATGCCACACACTGACACTGTAAGCAGTTAGTCTTTTTCTTCATAACTTAGAAAAATCGACCCCTCACACAGATCATGCAGGTTTAGTAGACTGCCTTGGTGCTATTTTGCCACTAGGCATATCTCTTGAAACACCAGGGCTGAGTATTCATTTTCCTAATGATCTCATTGTATTCCATGCCAGATCAGCCTTCTTCTTCTTCTTCTTCTTCTTCTTCTTCCTCTTCCTCTTCCTCTTCCTCTTCCTCTTCTTCTTCTTCTCCTCCTCCTCCTCTCCTCCTCCTCCTCCTCCTCCTCCTCCTCCTCCTCTAAACTGCAGTTTATACTCACTCTTTATACAGCCTGCAAAGGAAAACCATGATTCATGTGCTAAGATGATTCTCCCTCCCCATGCCAAATCATGATTTATCTTTCCCATTTAATATAGATTAAAATAATATTTAAAAACCTATTGCATCAAGGCATAGTTGTGTGAATGCATGATATGCCTTTGAGTTAGTCTTAATTCTTGAAAACTGCCTGGATCCGATCCTGCAGTTTTCTTGGCAAGATATCCAGAAGTGAAAATTTTGTATTTCCTTCTTTCTAGGGCTGAGACTGAGTGACTAACCTGAAGCCACCCAACTGGCTTTGTGCTTAACATGGGACTAGAACTCACAGTCTCCCAGTTCTAGTGGCTTAACCATTTATTATTTTTATTTATTTATTTAAACGTATTGACCGCTCAACTCCAGTGGACTCTGGGTAGTATAGAAAACTACACTACACCAGACAGGCTAATATATAGACCAAGTTAAATGACTCTTGTAATGAACTCACTAGATTGGATGAGATAAGCCATCTCAAACTACCCTGTAAAGCCCTCTACAAACTGAGCTCTTCAAGGAGTGCTTTGATTTCTCTTTGGGTATTGTGAGGATTACTATATGTTCATCTCCATAGCAGTTCAGTTAAAAATTATGTCAAGGTATTTTGTGTTTAGAATTAGAAAAATGATCTTCCATGGAAAGGAGGAATTAAAAAGAGAAGATGTCTATCTTGGATAGTTTTTCCTTGGTGTTTTGTCTCATGAACATGTACAGACATAGCTCCTTCCATGACATATATGTACAGCTAATACGAGATGCTCAATCTCCATCTTTGTAGGTTGACTACAACACTAACATGTAATCTGGTGAGCAGAAAACAGGCACATCTTCAAGATGACGTTTAAACTATGTTGCTAATGAGTATGGCTCATCACCATTACAAATCCAGAGAAGTGAACCATTACAAGTGTGAATGTTTAAAAACTGGAAGTTGGACATGACTTTTCCTGGAGACTCAACTTTGGAGGAACTGAGAACTGACTGTGTCCGAGAAGCTTTGTTCTGGATTTTTGAGCACTGATTCTTCTAGTTCTCCTGAGAAAATATTTCATGCATTAAAAAAGAATCCCTCTCAGGTACTGGAATTTGTTGCTATCCCTGCTCTTGGGATAAGGATTTTCTATTCTATCTGCCACTGGATTTGGTGAAAAACTGAGCATTTACATGTTTTTGCCTTTGTGAAGGTCCTAATCAACAAGGAAAGGCAGAACGTGCCTCTTACATGTTTGTTTGTTTGTTCCTTCCTTCTTGGACTGATGTTTTAATAGCAGGTCTTAGAAAGTAAGCTTTTCATACTTTGAATTTCTTCTGGATGCCTTAATATAGAGAAAAGAGTTTTAGCCCACATGCTTTGTGTTAAGTTTGCATGAAGAGACAGGCGAGTGCTTCAAGCTCTTTAGTTTATTAGTGACTACAGCTCAGAATGGAACCGATTTGGCTGGGCTGCAGCTGCTACTTATAGCCAGCAGCCGCAGTTGACAGCCAATCAGAGTGCAGGGTTTTCCCACTTTTAAACCAATCATTTCTAACATTTTACAAGAACAGTTCAAACTAAACCAATGACTTTAAACCTACATACATAACAACCCTCCCCACTAGGTTCAGTCCATAGTCAAACCCCAACCTATCTAATGTATTCTTTTGAATAGGTGGGGCTCTTACGTGTCGTTGAGACCTCACGTGGTTCAGATGTTTTAAAGTTCTCACCTTGTGAGAGAGAAATGTCTGCTGACATTTCCTTACTTGGACTTCTGGTAATGGTAGAACCTGTTTGGTTACTACAACCTGATCTCTCCTCCCAATCCATCTCCAACCCAATGTCACACCTAAGTCAGGTAGTGATGTGCAATCTTCCATTTGTGAAAATGGTTGTTGGTACTGTGACAGGTTTTGGGATGGTTCCTGTCGTGTTAGCTCATTACACATGGGGTTGATTCTTGCTTGCTGATTACTCTCATAATCCTCCCCTTCCCCCCTAGAAGAGGCAGTAGGTATGGGAACCAGAGAGGAGCAAGGCGTGCTCCTGTGGTATCGGGATCTTAATTGATCAATGTGCCTGCTCCAGAGGACACCATCCTCCGTTTGTACCCTGTAAGACCTGGGGCCTGTGATTTGGGTTATTTCAGCAGGAATCCATAATGGTTCACCCATAAGGTTCTTAGCATAAACAGAATCACCCACAGTGAATGTGCAAATTTTGCTAGTGGAATCTAGTGGTGCGTTGGGTGCATAAGTGGGATGAAGGTGGTCAAGGGGAGACCTGAGTTTCCTACCCATCAACAATTCAGCTGGGGTTAAATTAGTTGAGGGGTTGGGAGTGATATGCTGAACACTGAAGTTTTCAACTCTCTCAGTGATATCCCCTGGACCCAATTGCTGAAGTTTTTCCTTGGTAAATCGTACCATACATTCAGCCCAGCCATTAGCCGAAGGATGCCCAGAGGCTGTCAGGGCATGTCTGATACCCTGCTGTGCTAGATAAGATTCAAAAAGGTTGGATGTAAATTGAGGGCCATTGTCAGAAACAAGCACATCAGGTAACCCGTGAGTTACAAAAAGCTTTTTAAGCTGTTTGATGACAGCTTCAGTTGTGGTGGATGCCATAGGGATAACCTCTAGCCATTTGGAATATTCATCTACTATAATAAGGAAAGTGTGCCCTCTGGTAGGGCCAGCAAAATCAATGTGAATCCTGGACCATGGGCCCCTAGGACATTCCCATTCCTGTGTTGGGGCGAGAGGTGGGGCAGGCCTGACTACCTGACATTTGTGACAAGATGCAACCCAGTTTTCTTTTTTTTTTTATTAGAAAAGTTTATTTACAATTTTAAAAAAGACACACAACATACAGACATACAGTCACACTAACATAAATACATCACATTTTCATTTCTTTTTAGTTGCAGATCAGAAATGCATTTTCCCATGTAATATTACAACCATATATAGTCATAAATATTTCTTCAAATAATATTAAGCTGATTTGGCCTCTTTTAGAATTTTGTCTTATCTCGTTTTTCAAATTCTTACATAACCTATTTTCTACTATCTCCTGCTTTCTATAAGTTCTTATATTTCAAATAGTACCCTATTTTCCAACATTCCCATTCCCTTCGTTTTATGTTCCATCCAGTTGTACCACGTTTCCCATATCTTATAGTAATCTGAATCTTCTTTTCCATTTAGTTTGAGAGTTAATCTCTCCAGTTCAACACATTCATACATTTTCTTTATTACTGCTTGTATAGGCGGAATTGAAGATTCTTTCCATTTTTGCTAAAACAATTCGAGCCGCTGTTAGGAGGTGTGCAATCAGGTATTTGTCTTTTGGAGGAAGCTTTTTCTTTATCATTCCAAGTAGGAACAGTTCTGGTTTCCACTCCAGCTCACAGTTCATCACATCCTCAATCCAGTTTTGATTCCTATCCAATATTTTTTAATTTTGGGGCATGTCCACCACACATGGTAGTAGGTGCCCATTTTATCCTGGCACTTCCAACAATTTGGATTTGCCTGGGGAAATATTTTTGCTAGTCTAGCCGGGCCAAATGCCACCTATACATCATTTTGTATTGATTTTCTTTGTACACCACTGACTTTGTATATGTTAAATTTTCTTCCCAAATCTCTTCCCAGTCATTTAGATCCAATTTGTATCCTATATTTTGCTCCCAGGCTACCATTGGTCCTTTTACTAATTGTCCTGCTCTTTCCTGTTCTAATAGTAATTTATATAATTTGGATATTAACTTTTCTTCTGGTCCCAAGAGTAGTTTATCCAGATTTGTATTCTTTGTTTCTATTCCATATTCCTTTATGTCTTTGTTATATCTTGTTTTAATTTGTAAGTAAACCCAACTATCTATTGATATGCCTTGTGTTTCCAAGTCCTGTTTTGTTTTTAATTTTCCATCTGTATCCAATATCTGATAATATTTAAGTTTTTATTTAAATCCATTGTGTTTGGGTTAAAGGTTGCCTCCATTGTTGAGAACCACCTTGGTATTTTTATATAGTTTTTCTTCCTTATTTCGCCCAATTTTTAATCAATGAGTTGCGTATATGTTTCGTTGTGTGTTTTGTCTTTTGTCCGTCGGGTTCCATAAAAGTGCATGCCATACATACCCAGTTTTCAACCATTTTGTCAATACCTGGCCACCATACATAACTCCTGGCCAATCCCTTCATTCTGACAATTCCTGGATGACCCTCATGTAACATTTCCAAAACCTCTTTTTGTAGTTTTGCAGGAATAACCACCCTGTTACCCCACAAAATACATCCTCTTAATACAGATAATTCAGTTTGCCTGGATTTAAAAGGTTGGGCAAGTTGAGGTAGATCTTGAAGTGGCCAACCTTTCTTAATCCAGCCTATAACAGGAGCCAATAAAGTGTCTTTGGCAGTCTCTCTGGCAATTTCAGCAGCATGTACTGGAAGCTTGGCAACAGTTTCTAGAAAAAGGTGTGAGTATCAGGAACAGGGTCCTCAATGTGGAAGGAAGTGGGCAGCAACTCAAAGCATCTGCATGCCCAATGTCTTTACCAGGTCTGTGGATCAGTTTGTATGAATAAGCAGCAAGAAATTCAGTCCATCTCAGCATTCTTGGTGACAGGATGTGGGCATTGGTTTGTCCCCTGCCACAATGCCTAAAAGAGGTTTGTGATCTGTGACAACAGTAAATGTTCTCCTATAGATACTCATGGAATTTCTTGACAGCTGCTACAATTGCCAAGGCTTCCTTTTCCAGTTGGCTGTAGTTCCTTCTGCTTTAGTCAAGGTGCGAGAGTAAAATGCAATAGGAGCTTCCCTCCCACTGGGAAGCATGTGGCTCAATACCCCCACTCCAAAGGGAGGCATCACAAGTCAGAACAACAGGAAAGTTCTCAGAGAACTGTATCAGCACAGCATCAGACATGATTTGTCTCTTGATATTGTTAAATGCAGCTTGTTCCTTCCTCCCCCAGACCCAAACAGATTTTTTGTCCAGCAACCTATGTAGGGGTTCTGCAATGGTTGCCTTCTGAGGTAGAAACATATGATAGAAGTTAATGAGTCCCAAGAATGCTTGCAAATCTGTTTTGCATTTTGGCCTGGGGCTTCTTTGATTGCCTGAACCTTTGCCTCTGTGGGGTGGATGCCATGTTTATCAATCATGTAACCCAAGAATTCCACTTTATCTGTTCTAAGTGTGCATTTTTCTTCTTTGACTTTTAACCCCGCTTTTTGAATCTAGTTAAGACTTCCTGAGTCTCTCGTGTAACTGAGTGTCATTTTCAGCAGAAATTAAAATGTCATCAAAATAGGGCACCACCCCGGCAACCCTTGTAACATTCTTTCCATAAGGCTTTGGAAGATGCCTGGTGCCACGCTTACTCCAAATTGCAACCTTTTGCATTTGAAAGCACCTCTATGGGTTACAATGGTTTGGGCTTCAGCAGTGGCATCATCAACTGTTAATTGTTGATATGCCTGTGCCAGGTCCAACTTGGCAAAACTGTGCCCCTCCAAAGAATGTAATAAATGATGCACTACTGGAACTGGATATGTGCTCTGTTGTAGCGCATGGTTCAATGTCCCCTTGTAGTCTCCACAGATTCTCACAGACCCATCAGCCTTGACTGGTGTGACTATGGGTGTCTCCCACCTGGAGTGATCAGTGGGCTCTAAAACCCCTTGGGCTATTAGTTTATCTAATTGTGCATCAATTTTTCCTTTAAGGCAAATGGGACCCTTCTGGGTTTTAAACGGATTGGTTGTACCTTGGGATCTAGGTTAAAGGAGATAGGGGTCCCCAAGTACTTGCCTAATCCATGCGCTGAAGACCTCTGGAAACTCAGACTTCAAAGCCTCTTCCCACTCAGTGTTGACCAGTCAGACCCAGCGGTTGAACCACTCCCCAGCAGACTTGTCCCCCGATGGTCAGTGGTAGGCGTTTGGTGTGGCCCTGAATTTCACGTTGAATTCTCTTGTTCCAACTACTGGAATCTTGTTCCCTTGGTAGTCTTTAAAGTCAATGCTTGCTTCTTGAAGTGCTTCTTCTGGATGTTGGGAAGAAGTCTGTGAATAGTGTCCCATGACACCATAGATAGGTATGAGCCTGAGTCCACTTCCATTTGGCAAGGCCTTCCTTCAATAAGTACCTTGACATGCACTTTTCTGCTTCTTAAAGGTGATGAATGACCAATAGTTACTGTTTGATGAGTTTCATTCTTCCCATTTGCTTCTGTCTGCGCCCCATTTTCTCACAAGATTGTTGGGCTTGAATTCTTTGTCTTTGCTTGCAAACTTTCTTCTGTTGGGTGGAGTTCTGGATGATTTGCAGACTCTTGCTAGGTGTCCTCTTTTATCACAACGGAGGCAAATGGTGTCTAAAAACTTGCATTCAGTGCAGGGTGGCTTCCCCACACCCTCTGCAGTAGAAATCTTGCCTCTTTCTTCCCAGGTCTTTCTTTTTCCGCTCCATTCTGAGTCTGTAAATTCCTTCCTCCACCTCACTACAGTCTGACTCAGAATCTATTTGCTCACAATGAGTTGTTGTGGACTTTTCCACATCAGGATGGCTTGTGGCCTTGTTTTTTCTTCATGGCTGCTGCTGAGGACTTGGTAGCTTCTGCTGAAGAGGCTCTTCTATTGCTTCCTTCAGCGTGATCTTAGGTTTCAGTAATAACTTGCTCTGTAGCACCTTGTCTTTAAGGCCCAGAACAAATCGATCGCGCATGGCCTCTTCTAAATTGTTAAATTCGCATGCACCCCAATGTCTCTTAAACTTGCCACGAAGTCGTTTACGTTTTCGCTTTCCCTTGATCGGTAATTAAACTCGGTGTCTCTTAATGGCCGATACTTGGCGTAATGGGCTCTTAACAGCTTTTCTAAGTCAGGCCAGTCCATTACCTTCACGTCTGCAGCTCCGCCAATGCCTTCGCCATCTTGAAACTGCGGACCGCAGTGCGTGAGAAAGACCGCCCTCTTCCGCTTCTCGAAATGTACAGATCGTTTCCCTCAAATACATTTGGAAACGATCTGCATATGACTCCCAGTCTTCTGCCGTCGGATCGAGACGGGCTGGGGGTGTTCAGCGCAGCCATCTCACTCTCCTTCTGTTCAGCGTTGCCTTCTTCTTCAGGGTCCCACCTTGTCGCCAGTGTTAAGTTTGCATGAAGAGACAGATGCAGTGCTTCAAGCTCTTTAGTTTATTAGTGACTACAGCTCAGAACGGACCCAATTTGGCTGGGCTGCAGCTGCTACTTATAGCCAGCAGCGCAGTTGACAGCCAATCAGAGTGCAGGGTTTTCCACTTTTAAACCAATCATTTCTAACATTTTACAAGAACAGTTCAAACTAAACCAATGACTTTAAACCTACATACATAACACTATGCATGAAGTATTCCTAATATTTCCTGTTAGAAGGACCACATAGCAAACAATAAGAAAGTTAAAGACCTGTGATTAAGATCCTGACAATCAGCATAAATCAAGGTTAGCTGAGCACTGGTAAACAAGATAAACAAGACCTCTGGTTGTCTGTGGAGATTCTCAGTCATCCAGGTCATGGTTGTCCCAAAGAAAAAAAGAGCTTTGGTGGCTCAGGCTATTAAATGCCTGCTCTTAAGATCCAGCTGTCTACAATTACTGTAGGCTCGAATCCCACCAGGCTCAAGGTTGACTCAGCCTTCCATCCTCTCGGGGTAGGTAAATTGAGGACCCAAGATTGTTGGGGGCAATTAGCTGACCTTGTAAAAATGCCGCTTAGTAATAAGCAGGCATATACAATGGAATGAAGGCTATTGCTGAGCTTACATTGCCAGTCTGTGGAATTGTAAGTCGCCTCGGAGAAGGGCGGCATATAAATGTAATTTAAAAAAAAAAAAAAAAAAAGATGCTTTTTCAAGAGGCAACTGGACTTTCTGGTTTTTCTTTGAAGACGTTTCGCTTCTCATCCAAGAAGCAAAGGGCCTTGTGGTGCAGGCTGCTAAATGCCTAGCACTTGTTCCAGCTGCCTGCAATTATTGCAGGCTCAAATCCCACCAGGCTCAAGGTTGACTCAGCCTTCCATCCTCTCGGGGTAGGTAAACTGAGGACCCAAGATTGTTGGGGGCAATAAGCTGACTTTGTAAAAATGCCACTTAGTAATAAGCAGGCATATACAATGGAATGAAGGCTATTGCTGAGCACATTGGGTTGTATCCCTGTAAGCCACCCTGAGTCTCCAGAGAAGGGCGGCATATAAATGTAATTTAAAAAAAAAAAAAGCTTCTTCAGAACTGGTTCAGTTGCCTCTGAAAAGCACCTTTGGGAAGACCATTGGTTCTTCTTTCACTAAAATTGCTTGATTTTAGTAGACTTGATTACAATTTACTGAGACAATGCATAGGACACAGGAGGTGGACTTTTATCACAAAATCATAAGAAACGTATGTAATGGATTATGAAGTCATTGTTTCTGTGTGGAAGGGGAGTTGAGCTCAAAAGATAAATAGAGGTCTGGTCTGAGAAAGGTTTTGGGGTGGGCATCCTATTAACATGAATTAATGTGTGTACAGGTTAGCTCTGTGAATATTAAAATGCAGCAGCTGTCTCCAGAAGTGGATGTTGTGAGATGAGGCTGCAAGGTGTTAGAGTTCTGAATTACATAACCTGCCCTGAAACATTAAGCCAGTTGTTCAATATTCAGGCCAACAATCAGGCCAGAATCCAGGGAGATGGGCGGAGCTGATGTCACGGCAGACGGAGGTGATCTTGACTCCTGAGATCACCCCCGATACTGCCGCTTCGGGATCCCCTCGATCTAAAACCGACTCAGAGGGTTGGTGAAAGTTGGGGGCATTTCTGTTGATCCCAGGGATGTTGCAAAGTCCCTGGTTGATCCAGGACAGCCCTTTACCCGAACGCGGCTGAGGCATTATCAGGCTGAAGAAGCTGTGACAGCTCCGGAGGAATGAGATCGGAAGAAGTTTGTCGGTCAGTGAGATCTTCATCTTGTTGTTAACCCTTTGGGAACACCCTAGTAATTCTAATGGTGTGAAATTGAGTGCGAGATGGATTAGGTGGTGGAAGAGAATCGGGCTTGAAAGTAAAGAGTTTTGTTTCTTTCTTTTTATGGCTTTTAAAGACTTTCCTCCACTTTTTCTTCTTGGGGTTTTTGAATACCTTTTTATATTTTTTGAACTTTGTCTCCTTTCTTTTTTTTTTTGGCACTGGGGCTCTAAACAAAATTACTTTGAAAATGCCAGCCAGGAAGATGGTTAGCGATAAAATTAGAAAGGAAAGAGAAACAAACAAAATTAGCCAATTAATAGATGGAAAAGGAATATACAGCATGGGAATGATGAAAAGAAAAATTATTTGAGACTACTATGAAAACCTCTCAAGAAGATATTCTAGAAGAAAATTGAACAGTATCTACAAAAGACAAGACTACCACAGATACCTAAAGACATTGAAACAATGCTAGAAGGGAACATAACCATGATGGAATTGACAGAAGCCTTGAAGAAACAAAATACAGGAAAAGGACCAGGCTCAGACGGCTTACCGGGCGAATTTTACAAGACCTTCCAGGAAGTGTTAAGCCCCTTCTAGAAGTGATGAATGAAGTGCTACTAAAAAAGAGAATACCCGAGACATGGTTGGAAGCTTATTATTCTTTATACCTAAAGAAGAAATGACCTACAACAAGTTAAAAATTATAGACCTATCTCATTGAATTCAGATTATAAAATCTTTGCTTCAATTCTGGCAGAAAGAATGAAAAGATATTTAAATGAATTTATTCACACGGATCAAAATGGATTTTTGCCAAAACGACAAATCAAGCAAAATGTGAGAATAATTTTAGATACTTTGGAGATTATGAAGCACACCCTGAAAACAGATGGCACTGATGTTTTAGATGCTCAAAAGCATTTGACAATGTGAACTGGCTGTTTTTGATATTGCAAATGATGCAAATGGGCTTTGGAAAAACTTTATACAGGCTATTGAGACAATATATAATAATCAAACAGTAAGATATTGGTAAACGGAGAGTTGACAGAATCTATAGGGATAAGAAAAGGAACTAGACAAGGTTGCCCTCTGTCGCCCCTGCTGTTTGTTTTAACACTAGAAGTACTGAATAGAGCTATCAGAGAAGATGAAGAAATAAAAGGAATGAAAATTTAAAAGAAGAATATAAACTACAGGCGCTTGCAGATGATTTGGTATTCATACTAGAGGATCCACTTAAATCAGCACCTAAGTTGATAGAACAAATAGAAGAATATGGAATGGTGGCAGGTCTAAAATTAATAAAGACAAAACAAAGATCCTAACAAAGAATATGTTAGCAAAATGAAAGATTTAGAAGATTTATTAGAGATACAGATTGCAAATAAAGTTAAATATTTGGGAATATATATAACGTCAAGATGCAGTACTTTGAAAGAAGACAATTATATAAAACTCAAACAGCAGATAGCGACAGATCTTGAAAGATGGGAAAATATACAACTATCCCTTATTGGCAGAATATCGACAGTTAAGATGAATGTATTACCTAGAATTCTATATTTATTTCAGACAATCCCAATTAGACTTGGGAAAGAGTACTTTGAAGATTTAAATAAAATCACATCAAAATTTATATGGCAGGGCAAAAAGCCAAGAATTAAATTTAAGCTATTACAAGATGCAAGGTCAAGAGGGGGATTTGCACTACCAAATTGGGAATTGTATTATCAAGCTGCAAGTTTGATGTGGGTGAAAGAATGGATAACATTGAGAAATAATAGATTGTTAACTTTAGAGGGTCATGATTTATTACTAGGATGGCATGCTTTCTTATGGTATAAGGGAACTAAAAAACAAGGATATTTTAGAAGACACTATGTTCGAGAAGCTTTATTTTTAAATTGGGAAAAACTAGAAAACAACATTATATACAAATTCCATTATGGGTATCTACTATTGAAGCTTTCTCATATTCAATAATATAAGAAGGAACAAACAATTAGATATGGAGAGATTTTAAATGAAAAGGGTGAACTCAAATCGATGCAAACACTACAAGAACAAGGTATAAAAATGAATTGGTTTTCATATTTGCAAATACAATCTAGATATGATGAGGATGTTAGGACTGAAGGTATTTATAAAAACCAACTGAACTAGATAAAATTTTGATGGGTACGAACAAAAAAGTGATTAAAAAACTCTATGGTCATTTATTAGAAGTTAGAATGGAAGAGGAGCAGGTTAAGGAAACAATGATTGCTTGGGGAAAAATTTTGGTTATGGGATAGATCTAGAGAGATGGCAAACACTGTGGGATCAGAATTATAAAATGACAATGTCAACTGCATATAAAGAAAATTTGTATAAGAAGTTTTACAGGTGGCACCTATCCCAGAGAAGGATTGCAAGAATGTTCAAAGACAAATCGGATAAGTGTTGGAAATGTCATCAGATACCTGGCTCCTACTACCACATGTGGTGGACTTGCGCTGATGCTAAAAGATATTGGACTAAAATCCACATGTGGTTGAAAAAATGACACAACAACATATAGACTTGAAACCTGAGATATTCCTGTTGGGAATTGTACCAGAGACACTTAACAAAGAACTGAAATATTTGATTGTTAATGTACTGACAGCCAGAATTGTATTTGCTAAAACTGGAGAAATGATAAGACACCTATGCAGGAGGAAGTGATTAAGAAGATTTTGGACTGTGCCAAATGAGTAGATTAACATTTGAAATTAGGGATCAAGAAGAAAAGCAGTTTTATAAGATATGGAATATGTTCTATCAATGGTTAGATAAAAAGTTTGGTAATATATTTTTGGGAATATAAAGATAGATAGAACTGTTGAAACAATATAGAGATCATAATATGATAGAGGATTAATAATAATGATTATAGTTTTTCCTGTTTGTATATAGAGTATGAATAATGAGGGGAAGGCACTGTGATTTTTGACCGACCGACATACTTGAAATTGATATGGATTATGTGTTGTATGTTTGTTTGTTACGTTTTTTTTTTTGGAAAAATAAAACCTTTATTAAAAA
>SOZL01001358.1:0-35496 GCA_009733165.1 Naja naja
CCGTTTGTAGTCCTCCTTGGCCTGTATCAGGTGTTGCCACGCCAACTGCTGAACTGGTACAGCTCAGAAGGAAGTCCTGAGCCTGCGAGACAGGGGAATCCGAGGGTGTCAGAGGGAAGAACCATGGATGGTAGCCCACATTGGCGTGAAGCGAGTCATCTGGGTGGAGGTGTGCTGGGAGTTGTTGAGCGCGAACTCACCAGGCGAGGTAATCAGCCCAGTCAGTCTGCCGTTGGTTGACAAAGCAGCGCAAGTACTGCCCCAGGATACCAATGACCTTCTCCGTTCCCCATCAGTCGGGATAGTGCGATGAGGACAAGCACACCTGCACTTGTAATGCGGTCATCAGGCTTTTCCAGAATTGGGCGTAAAATGTATGCATGGCGGTCTGAAACTACCCTGTCCGGCAGGCCATGGAGACGGAAAATATGCGGACGAACAGGCGAGCAGTCGTGCGGGCTGTTGGCAGGGCACGCGACATGAATGAAATGGGCCATTTTGGTCAACATGTCCACCACCACCAGCAGCAGGTCGTAAATCCATAGGCGGCGGCAAGTGAGTCAAAGTCCATAGAGATCGCTCCCCATGGTCTGTCTGGAGTGGGTAGAGGGTGGAGGAGACCAGGAGGCACCCCGTCGCGGCTTTGCTTGCCGGCACGGCACACAGGATGTCACATAAGCGTGGACATCGTGCGTACTCGAGCCACCAAAAAGTCCGTGTCACGAGGTGGAGGGTCTTGAAATAGCCAAAATGGCCAGCTGCAGGGTTGTCATGACACTGAGTCAAGAGAAGGGCCGAAGCGGCCCCGTGGGCATGTACAACCATCCCCAATGAGGTAGCCCTCCTCCAAAGTCCATGGAGTCGGGGCCGACCTCCGCTTTCCTCTGCTGACCAAGCACGTCCAAGCTGCCTCTCGCACCCGAGTCAGTCTACGGTTCCTGGACTGCAGCCAAGGCTTCTGCTGGTAGCACCGTCCGCAGAGGAGGCGAGTCTTTGGGGCACAGGTACTCGGGTTTGCGGGATAGAGCATCCGCCCTCCGATTGTGACCGCTGGGGATGTAGGTCACATGAAAGTTGAACCGGGCAAAAAAGCGACCACGGATCTGTCGCTGATTCAACTTCCTTGCATTGTCAAATGTTCCAGATTCCGATGGTCTGTTCGGACCTCTATCTGGTGTCGGGCCCCCTCGAGATGATGCCGCCAAGCCTCAAAGGCAGCTTTGATAGCCAGTAACTCTTTTCCCAGATGGTGTAGTTTCGGAAGGATTGAGTTTCCGTGAATAATAAGCGCAGGGAAGAGTGTACCGCCAGCCACGGGGGCTTGCAAGCACTGCTCCAATAGCCACGTTGGATCGTCCGTCTCCACCACAAAAGGACGGTGCGGGTCGGGGTGCCTCAAGACGGGTTCTGTGACAAAGGCTTTCTTGAGGGCCTCAAAAGCCTGTTGCTGTGGGGACCCACTGGAGCGGAACCTTCTTCTGAAGGAGCTGGGTTATCGGAAAAGTCAGCGTGGCAAATCCGGGATGAAGGTCCGGTAATAGTTGGGAACCCCAGTAGGCGTTGGACATCTTTCACTTGCGGACGAGGGGTTCCCAACTACACAAGGCCCCCACTTTCTGAGGGTCCATAGCGATGCCTTCGGGAGTGATGTGCCAAGGAACTCTATGGAAGTCTGGAAGAAGAGACATTTCTCCAGCCGCATAGAGTCGGTGCTTCGAAGCGTTGCAACACCAGGCGGACCTGTTGAAGGTGGCTTTCCCTGGACCTAGAGTAGATCAAATGTCATCCAGGTAGACCACCACGAACTTATCCAACATGTCCCTGAACACATCGTTCATGAAGTGTTGGAAGACTGCAGGGCGTTGGTCAACGAGCGGCATCACCGTGTACTTGAAATGGCCGTGTCGGGTGCCAAGCGCCCGTCTTCCATTCGTCCCCTCTCATATCCGCACCAGGTTGTAGGCCCCTGGAGGTCGAGCTTGGTGAAGATGGTGGCCTCCCTCAATGGCTCCATCAACTCGGGAATGAGGCGGGGGTAGCGATTCCGCACCGTGATGGCGTTGAGCCGGTAATGCATAACACAAGCGTAAGTCCCCGTCTTCTTCTTGACAAAGAGGACTGGTGCTGCGAGAGGGGCGACAAAGGCGGATGAACCCTCGGGCCAGGTTTTTGTCAAAAGTCCGTAGAGTGACCAACTTCGGGCTCGGACATGGAGTACAAGCGTCCCACTGGCAGCGGCGCGTGGGCAGAAGATCCAGGGGCAATCGTGGGGCCGATCAGGGGTAAGCGGTCCGCCTCCTTCTCGCTGAACACATCTGCGAAGTCCGTCAGTTCAGGAGGTAGGGAGATGACAGGGGTAGAGATGTCCTGGCGGCACAGGTGTGGCGGATGTGGTCGGCGCTGTAAACTTCGGAAAAGAGATGGTTCTGCGACCATGCCACCTGAGGATCGTGAGTCGAAGCCAAGCCATACCAGGACCATTGGGAAATGAAGGTCCGCGGTGACGTAGAAGCGGATTGCCTCCTCATGTGCCCCAATGGTTAGGCGCAAAGGCTGGGTGGCGAACTTAATGGGTCCTGAGATCAGTTCCTGCCCATCAATTGTCTCTACCCTCATCGGAGGGTCCACGGTTCAAAGGGACCTTAAAATCGCCCAAAAAGCCTGATCCATAAAGTTAGTCGTGGCCCTGAGTCCACCAGCGCATGTGCCTGGATCCCCTTTGACTGGTTGGACAAGAAAACCTGAGTGTCCAATATCAGATGCCGAGGGGCCCAGAGTCCACAGCGCGCAGTCAGGCAGAGGTTTAGTACTTGCCCGGCCTAGGGTTTCCCCCAGGTCAGGCCCACCCCATTTCCCAGCTGGTCATGCCGAGATTCAGGCACGGGCTTGAGCACCCCACGTTGCTTTCAGGGACAGGAAGCAGCGAAATGTCCAGGCTCCCCACAATACAAGCACAAACCCCTTGGCATTGCGTGTTGGCTCCTGGGTCGTCAGCGGAGTTCTAGCAGCTCCCAGCTCCATGGGCTCCGCAGCCATTGTCCGAAACTTCGGGGTGACCCGGGGCACTGTCGGTGCAGGGCGTGGAGGTACAGACACGGATGGCGACTCCTGGATGGGGCGACAGGTCTTTCGCCATTAGGCGTGCATCGATCGCGACATTGCACCACCAGGGCGTCGAGAGTCAGAGGTACCTCCACCCGAACCAGTTCGTCCTGCAGTTCTTCTGACAGGCCATCCTGGAAGGCGTCCAGCAATGCCGCATCATTCCAGGTAGAGTCCATACATAAAAGACGAAATTCAGCAATATAATCCTGCAGGGGGCGCTTCCCTTGGCGAAGGTCCTTAATGCGCCTGGCTGCCGTCTGGGTTCGGATGGGGTCCTCATACATGAGGCATGTGTTGCCAAAAGCCCTGGTAGTCTGTTAATAATGGGCTATTCTGGACCAACAAAGGCGTGGCCCACCGGGCTGCAGAGCCAGAAAGGAGGCTTATCACAAACCCCACCCAAGCCCAGTCATCTGGGAAATCCTCTGGCCTCATAGCCATAAATAACTGGCACTGTCCCATGAAAGCCGGAACATTTCTGGCTGCCCAGAAAACTTATCTGGCACAGCTACCGGGCATTTCCGATGGGAGGGGAGGAAGAGCTGCAGGAGCATTCAGCAAAGCAAGTTGAGCTGTTAATTGCCCCACTTGCTTTTGTAAATCGTTATTCTCAGCTTGTAACTGGTGTAGCTGCTGCTGCTGCTGCTGCTGCTGCTGCTGCTGCTGCTGCTGGTCCATCTTGGTTTGAAGATGGTTAGGGTCTTTTGGGGTGCGTGACAAAATGTTCTGTCTCCCCTTCCCTTCTCCCAGAAGGTAAGGAACTTGGCACCAACACCCGCACAGAGAATCACGCTGGCTTGTCTCCAAAAGCCAATCCGCTACAGCTGATAAGGCTCTTGGCAATCACACGTTCGACTGCCAAGTTCAGATTTGTCAAGTATCGGATTACTCACTGAGTCAGAATGGGCTTTTTATTCTCAAAGTCCACGAACAAGAGCTTCTCCAGATACAGTCCAGCCACAACACAAACAGGAGTCTTGGTTTGTTCGAACTTTGTCACGCACAGAGTTCACAACATAGGCACACCCACTTTTATACCTTGTGGGGTGTGGTCCAGCTCACTCTCTAGCCCTCCCACGCCTCCTACGTTGCTGCTGACGTTTCTCCCTCCGACGCTGCCTGGGATCAAGCCAGGAATCCTCCTCACTCCCCAGCTGTGGCTGTGCCGATATACTTCCCTCCTGTATCTCAGGCTGTCCCTCTCGGCTTTCCGATGAAACCTGAGGTATTGCCAGGGAGGAAGGTCCTGGGGAGAAAGGTCCTGGGGAGGAAGGCATTGCCCGTTCCTCCCCTTCATCATCCAAGTCCTCTTCCTCTGTCAGCACAGGCTCAGGAGGCGGGGCCACAACAATTTTGCATGTTAAACGAACCATAAAGTGGAAGAGGGAAAATATTTGTGAGAAATATTTACTATGTTTTTTCCTTGTCAAACTTAAAAGGCCATTGGACACTCCATAAATGTTGTGACAGCAATAGAAGTAATGAAGCAGCAGCTAGGCAAACTGCTGAATAGTCTGAATTATGCTTTGGAAATTGTGTAATGTATGCTCTGAAATTGAGCAAATTAATGAGACCTAAAGGTAAGCTGTTCTCTACAAAATCCACTCTGAACTTACCACACTAAGCCTGGCATTAAAAAGCAGAGTAACTTACTAGTTTTGAAGAGGAGGATATGGAAGAAAGAAAGAAGATTGGCTCCAACAGTTTTAGGAGACTGCATAGTTTTGATTACCCAGAACATTCTGGGCTTTGGTGGCTCAGGCTGTAAATGCCTGCTCTTAAGATCCAGCTGTCTACAACTACTGTAGGCTCGAATCCCACCAGGCTCAAGGTTGACTCAGCCTTCCATCCTCTCAGGGTAGGTAAATTGAGGACCCAAGATTGTTGGGGGCAATTAGCTGACCTTGTAAAAATGCCGCTTAGTAATAAGCAGGCATATACAATGGAATGAAGGCTATTGCTGAGCACATTGGATTGTGCTCCAAAAATTGTAAGCCGCCCTGAGTCTTCGGAGAAGGGCGGCATATAAATGTAATTAAAAATAAAATAAAAATAAATAAACATTCCCAAGGCAGGAATCAATACTATATTAGCTCCAAATGTTCTTTTTGCTAAACACTGAATCCAGGCATAGTGGATGGCTGAATGCTCCCAGGAGGCTGCAGGAAGGCCTCCTAGGCCCAAAATGGGGCCTAGCAAGCCTCCCTGGAGCCTCTTGGGGCAAAAAGGGTGGGGGTGGCGTTTTTGGCCTGGCTAGCAAGCCTCCCTGGACCCTCTTGGGAGCAAAAACAGTGTTGGGGGGTGGTGCTGGACCCCCCCAACTCCCCATTTTTGCTCCCAGGAGGCTACCCTATACTTACCTGTAGCCAGATGAGCCTCATGGGGACTTCTGGGAGGGGCTGGGCAGGGTTTCTAATGGGAGCCCCCCCTCCCATTAGAAACAGCTGCCAGGCAAACAAAGAAAAGCAGGATTCAACCTATACAAGCCTCTCCACGTGTTCCTCGGCAGAAGGCAAGTGATAAGGGAAAGGCAACTGGCTGCGGCAGCAAAAGGCAAGTGGGGAGTGGCAAAGGCGACCGGTGGCAGCAAAAGGCAAGTGGGGGGAAGGGGCTTCAACCCAGGAAGATCAGTAATGGCAGGGCCATAGCGGAAGGCAGGCAGCAATGGCTGGCCTGGTGGGCAAAAGCAGGCTGCAGGCATGTCGCATCGCACAATGTTGCACATGTGCAATAGGGACTGACTGGGCAGGGAGCGGAGAAGCGGGCTGAGAGGGCAGGGCCAGCCAGGGGCCATTTACCGGTTCTCCGAACTACTGGGAGCCTAGCATCGGTTCTATAGAACCAGACAGAACCGGCCTTCGAGAGGGCGGCGGTTGTGATCGTCCACAACCGCAGCCTGGCTCTTGCGTCTGAGAGCCCGATCCTGCAAGGTTGGGGCTTGAAGCTGCCTCGTAGGGGCGGCGGAGAAAGGAAATCTGCCAGCCAGAGTGAGGGGAGCATCTCCCCTTTTGGGTCTGGTCTTTTCCCTCCGAAGCGTCAAGAAGTGGTGGTCAAAAATGGCCACCTCGAAGAAAGGTCTCAACGGGATTAAGATTGGTGCAGGAGGAAAGAGAGAAGTCGACAGCAGAGGAACCGGGAGTATCGGATGGTAAGATCAAGGCACCCGGGATTAAGATAAAGATGAGTTTTTAAAAAGAGAAACAGAAGCGGCGCAGTTCAAGTGATGGAAAAAATAAGTAAAATATTTTTGACAGCTATAAGGGGCTTCGAACCGGAAAGGAAGAAGCCAGCGTAAGAACTTAAGTTTGGGGCTCGGAAAACTTTGAATATCAAAATAAAAGGAAAGGGTTAAGACTCTGTGCAGAAAGTGCCACTTTGTGGAGAAAATTGGAAGCTAAAGAAGTAAGAAACTATCTTGTTCCTTTGTGGATTGGAGTTGTTACATTTTAAAGAGCATAAGATTCATAGAAAGTGAAAGCTTGAATACACAAGACGGACTATCGGACTAATTGGTGATATTGATATAGACTCTGGACCTGGGTTAGGATCATAGAAAATTTAAAGAAGAAGAAATAAGGAAAATTAAAATTTTGGTGGTCATCAAAGAATTAAAATGGAGTTTAAAAGTATGAAAGAACTGTTACAGGAAGTGACTGAACTAACTTGGCATGTTGCAGAAAATATGGGCATTCAAATGCTGAATAAAGAAGAAGGAGCCTTGGAAAGGGTGGAGCCAGCACAAGAGAAAGCCATCTTAAAAAGACAATTAATACAAAGATTAATACAAATAAAAGGGAAAGGAGGATGGTCAAAAATGAAACTAAGAAGGTAATTAAAAAGGGGAACATTTATGAAATTAGGCATGTTAGAAAGGTCAGAAGGATAGAGAGCAGAAAGGTAAAAGAGAGAGAGGATTTAAACTGGATAGAGAAGGGGATAGCGGGATAAAAGAGAGGAGAAGAACAAGAAACAAGAACAAAAGATAGAGAGACACGGAGATACATAATAAAGAAACTTGTTTGCATGGAGATAATGGCTAACGTATTTAAAAGGGGGGTTCTGCATGAAGAAATGGTAATAAGAATATATTGATTATAAAAGTGTAAAACAATAGGAGTTACTGACAATTTTACTGGTACATTTTATTTTTATTTACAAAAGAAAGCTAAATGATGATTAGATGAATTGAATTAATTGAAATGATTTTAGAAAATGTCTAAAATGAGGTTTGTCAATAACCAAGATTAGTTATTTTTATTATTATCTTGGAACCATAAATAAATCTTAGGGGGGATATGTGTTGCAGAACCCAATCGATTAGAGATATATTGTAAGGAGCTTTTTCCTATTTTCTTTTTTCTTTTTTTCTCTATCTTTCGTTTTAAAGGGAATGATTATGATTATGCTACTATATTAACCACTGAGGTGCCACTTTCAAAGTAGTAAAAGGGGGCAAGTCTAGGTTTTTTTTTCTCATTCTTTTAGTGTTAAAATTTGCGGATTTAGAATTATGGAGAGAATATGTGATGAAAGGGCAAATCTGACAGACAAAAGAATTCTGTAAATGATAAAAGAGTATTAACAATGTGAAGATAATTAAAGGATAGATATGGATGAACCTTATCTTTAATATGATGGGCAAATATATTGTTATTTGTAAGATTTATAAATGAAGTTTTTTTAAAATATATATATATATTTGCAATTAACTCGAAATGAACTGGGGGGCTATACAGATTGAGATTAAGATTTGAGATTAGGATTAATTTCTTTGATCCTTCGTCTGCTAAAATGGAATAGAAGTGAAGTCAAATGTTTAAAATGAATATAGATTTTCTGTCATATTTGCATGTAAAAGTGACGAACCGGGAACATGCTGTCTACTGAAAAGAGCTGTTTTAAAAAATTGTTAAAAATTGAATAAAATATGTTTAAAAAAAAAAAAAGAACCAGACAGAACCGGTAGAATCCCACCCCTGATATCAGCCCTTCTTGATCTTCTCTTTTCACCTTGGAGCATGTGATCATTCTTTTCACTTTGCAGCTCTAAGCCATGTGGTCCTGTCCACCATTAAACCATCTTCCAAAACAGCCTCCATGTTTCCAGTGTCTTTTTCCCCACTTGGAACTGAACCCAGAAGGATAATTCTTCCAACACTGGCATGGCCAAGCTTTCTGTGCAAAAGATGAACACATGAATCATGTTTTGCCACATTGCCAAATGTTTGTGCACAATGAAAATTTTGTCCCTGCAACACATAAAGGTTATCTTGCTTTATGCCCTTTGCAAATATTATGCCACTGTGCTTTATGAGACACTTCCCATTTACAAATGTGGTCTCAAATCCTTGCTTGTCTAAACTGGAGACATTCAGCAAATTATGCTCCATTTCAGGCACACACAAAACATCATTGAACCTTGTTTCCAGATATGGAATTTGTACACTGCCTCTTCCAATGACTTTAGCCTTTTTGCCATTTGCCAAGGCTACTGCATCTCCAGCAGCTGCATCCATCCTGTAAAACAATTTAGAATTATTAACAATTGTTTGACTAGCCCCACTGTCAATCAGCCATTGATTTCTCCTGCAATCGCTGACCTTTGCAACAGCATCCTGTCCATCTGCTAATTGTCTTCCTTGCAAACTACTTCTTCTGTCTTGCAAATAATTTCTTTCTTGCAAAAAGTTTTTCCTTTACAAACAGTCTCTCTTTAAATGTGTTGTTTGCCCACAAATGAAGCACCTCTTCTGTTGTAATCTGATATCCCCTGCTGCTCTTCTCTTCTCTGGAGACAGCCAGTCTGTAGAATTTTCCATTCTGCTCCTTGGGCCCCCTCCTCAGGGATTTCTCCTCATGGCTTTTTCTAAAATGGCATTTCTGCTCTTCAGCTATCAGACATGTTTTCAACGTAGTTCCTGCTCTGGTTTACATTCAAACACTGCAGAAACAATGTCCCATGTGTCATCCAGACCTCCTCTCCTCTCCTAGAAGAATGAAATATTCTAGGAAATATTAAAAAGGCAGAATATTATACTTATTTCCCTGGATGAAGAAAAGGAGAAACATGTTTTAAAGACTGTAGGAAGTTAGCACCCACCCCTTTCCTAGAAAAATGAAATATTCTAGTAAATATTAAAAAGGCAGAATATTATATTTCCCTGGATGAGAAAAAGAGAAACATGTTTTAAAGACAAAGCAGCTTCCTGCAGCTCCCTGCCCCCCCTTCAGCTCCAGGGTGATGGGATTAAGACATGGCCCTCAGGACATGATAGGATTACCCATCTCACTACATGGCATCTGGGAAGATTGCATTAGCCAGCACTCAGGTGAAGCCATGTGGTCCAGACAAAATCTACAAAGTTAGCTAAGACCCCCACCCCTGGGAATCTGACAACCAATGGGATACATTTCTTACACAGGAACGGGAAACACTAAGGTGGAGCCCAACAGAGGGTATAAAACACAGGCACTCTCGGCACCTCAACCCTTTTTCTTGGTCTCTTCTCACCTTGAAGCATGTGATCATCCTTCTCTGGAGCTCCAGGCCATTTGGTCCTGTTCACCATTAAACTTTCCAAACAGCCTCCATGTTTCCAGTGTCTTTTTCCCCACTTGGAACTGAACCCAGAAGGATATTTCTTTCAACACCATAAATTCTGCCATTGATCTAACTCAATCAAACAGCCAAAATTGTTAGAATCTTGCAACATTTTCAAGTTTATCCTTGCTTTTTTCCCTTTCCAAATATATTTTAAAATTGTTTAATTTTAAAAAATATTTTTCCTCCAGTTTTATTGGTATTGTTTGGAATAAATATAGTAATCTTGCCAGGATATTCAATTTTAAGGTGGCTACTCTTTCCATCAATGATAGTTGTTAATTTTTCCACTTAACCAAATTTGTTTTAATTTGTTGCGCCAATTTATAAAATAATTCTCATATTGTTTTTAATCTGTCTCTTAGAAAAAATGAAATTTTGATCTGAATATATAAATTCATTTGGAAACTTTTTTACTCTCTCTGCCATTATTGAAGCATATATTTTATAGTCAGTGTTCAGTAAAGATATGAGCCTATAGTTTTTTATCTGCATTAAATCTGGATCTTCTTTTGGAATCAAAGTAATATTTGCTTCTATCTACGAATTTGGTACCTTTGCATCAATCAATACTTCATTACGGACTTCCAACATTGATGGGCCTAAAGTATCTTGTAAACATTTGTAAAATTCTGCCTACAGCCCATCTGGGCCTGGTGTTTTATTGTTCTTTTGTCTCTTGATCACTTCTGATAATTCCATCATTGATATTCATTCATTTAACATAGTTTTTACTTTTTCTGGTACTTTAGGTAATTCCGCTTTTTCCAAATATTGTTTAATTTTCTCTTCTGATACTTTTCTTGCTCATACAGATTTTCATAACAATCTTGAATTATTATTTTTTATCCTCATTTTGGTAGTATAAAGTTCCTTTCTCATCTCCTAGCTTATTTGCATTAAAAAAAAGTTCTGTTTAGCATTTTCAGAGCACAGGACCTTCTGTTAGGGAAAGGAGAGAGAGTGTGTGGAATGGAATGGAAAAGTGAATGAGAGAGTTGAAGTGGGGCAACTAGCTGGGAAGTCACTGAGCAAACCCTATGAGAGGAAGAGGCCCTTACCTCTGGAAGCAAGCAGAGGTCCTTCCAGACACTCCCGAGTCTGAAAACTGAGCAAGGAAAAGCCGGTAACAGGAGGTGTCTGTACTCACTGCGGGGAACAGTGGAGTTCTCCCAGACCCCTTTTTGGTCTGAAAACTGCTAGGCAGGAGAATCCCTACAGGAGGTGTCTGTACTCTGATAGGGAACCAGAGTCCTCCTGAATCCCTTTTGATCCGAAAACTGCTGGTGGGATGGTTGTCTCACTAAGAGACTTAGTTCATCGGGACCCGGCAGGGCCAAAGTGAACCCCACATCGGAAGGGGAACATGGGAAGCTCTAGCTTGAGGGTCGTGGTAGGGTCCCCAATAAAAGACTTGCTTGATGCCTGGGACGAATAGAGGCAGTTGCCTGTCCAGGTGGCCATGAAAAAAGAAAAAAGGTTGTGTAAGAAGTGGGCTTTGCTCAGGGATGAAGCTAAGAAAACCAATTTGGCTAAATAAAGGTACTTAAAAGAAAAGGGAAATGTATAAATAGGAATGTTGGGTTTTTTTTGTTTCTTTTGTTTGTTTGTTTGTTTGTTTTTCTGTCTTCCATGCAACTACGTTAAGATTTGTGCCTTCCCTAATTTAACTGAGATTTATGGCGGGAATGACTGGTGTGTTTATAAACCTCAGAGTTCTGTTCTCCTCTCTTTGTCCTCCTTGTTTGTGTGTGTGTGTATGTCTAAATCTTTGTGTGCCAAGAGGTAATTGTAACTGAAAAATGTCTCCAATCCAAAAGACAAAAATTTTGAATTGCTACAGAAAATTATTAAAAGCACTGAAAGAAAATGCCTTCACCCAGTCTGGTCTGGCCAACTAGACAGAGTGAAGGACACGGAGTTCAGTTTCCTTTCCTTTCTGTGCTTTTAAGAAAAGCCCAAGGTTATGAGCAAATGTTTTAAGTTAATTTACAGGAAAAGTTTCATCCTTGCATTTACTGTGTGTTTGAATGCTTTCATCTGTCCATCCTTTTCCTGAAGCATGTGAATCCAGTTTTTTTCTTTCTCATCTGTTGTCTCCATTTTGTTGAAACTGATTTATCTGTTTAAGTAACTGCAATACTGATGTATTGTTGATTTTTTTCCCTCAAACCCTGCCTGCAAGCTATCTACCCCACCACCCCAATCTCTAATCCTTTTACAATGCCTTTCCTAGTAGAATTATCAGAAAAGGGGGGAGGAGACCCTTGTTCTTTGTATTTCAGCCCTGCCACATGTGGAAACAAGATGCTGCCCTCTAGGGACATTCCATCCATTGGAGCCAGTAATTGGGTTTGGATCCAGCCTCCACTGAAAGTCATTACAGCAAACTAGAGTGGGGCAGACCTTCCCAAGCCTGACTGACCACCCATACTACCAGGCCAAGACTATGCCACCCAGAGACATGAAGGAAAGGACCCTGAGATGGACCAGTAAAAGACTAAAAGACTCTTTTCAATCCCCAGAAGACAGTTAGAAAGATTATGGGGGAGGGTGGAAATTCATTGTAATGTGAAATTCATTGTAATGTTTTTTTCCTTGTATCATCTATATTGTAATCAGTCTAATGTACTCATATAAGGATTGTATTTGGCAGTGTTTGGCCCAGCAAGTTCTGAACACCTTGGACTTCTGTCTGGTGAGAGGGAAAATTGTCCAGCATGTTTGCATTGTCTGTATTGTAAAATAGCTGCATACACAAGCATACACATAGAGACACACCATTCAGAATTAGACAGAGGTTATTCCCTTCACTACCTCCACACAAAGCTGCTCCTAGCTTCCTTTTTTAATGTTTTTTTTCTTTATTGTTTTTTGTTTTTTTGCTGCTCTGTGGCACTAAAGCCCAAGCAGTCATATCTCCCTGCTAATCCCATGGCGAAGAGGGCATCCCTCTCAGGCAATTCCCTCACTTGAAGAGATAGCAGAAAAGAGATCTCCAAACCCAAGCCCTGACTGTGACTCACAAATGATGCTGCCCAACTGCCCAGTAAAGCAGGATATGTTGCACTGGTGGTCTCATGACCACCTACTCATGAGTAGGTGTCCTAGGGCTCATTGTGTGTAATTTTAAAAAAATACTAAATATCTTGGACTGCACACTGGTTAACCTCAATCTGGCCTCATAACCCCTGGAAACTAAGAGCTAGCGCAGGTTAGGAACCATCCCTTGGAAATGGGTAGCCTGTAATTTAAAGGCAAACAATGGCTGTGAAGAATGTAGGGGCTTGTGCTTACAACCTGACTGTAAGCTCACAGAAAGTACACCAAACATCTGAAAATAATTGGCATGAAAAATTGGATACTGTAAATTTCTTTCCAGAACTTTTCCCAGGCTGCTAGACCTTCATGGTTGAAAGCTTTTTGGGAGCCAGTGAAGGAATCCTTTCTGTTGCCTCTATCAATGCCTTCCCCTTTGCATCAGAAAAGCAGCTTATCTAGCTGCAGAGCTGCAGGCCCTAAGGGATTCCCCTCTATCCTGGACATGGCCTGCCGGACTTTCTTTGGCCTACCTTGATGACGGATTTTGGAATCCCGAGAGGTGGCACTGCGCAGATATGGGTTGGAGTCTGGGGAGGATGGGTAAGAGGGGTCCTAAGGCCTCTTTGGTTAACTTTTTAGACACATTTTTAAGGGGGTTAGGGAATGGGGTGGGTTGTCAGGACCAGTTGGAATTTGGGGGGGCTCCACTTTGATACCCTCAGTCCGGGTTAGAAATGGGTCATGGTGGGGAGGGGGTGGGGTTGGGGCTGTCCGAGTACTGGGGAGAGGGTGGGGGTCATCCCCACGGTGATCGGGAGCAGCGGCAGAGGTAGGGACGGTGGGCTGTATTGGTTTTTGGGGGTGCGCCCCCACTGTCTTCAAGCTGTACCGCCCGGTCCGTTGCCGCCTGGACCCCGGGGGCTTGAGGACCGAGCCCTGCTCAGGTTGGTTTAATTGAATGCCAGGTCCGTGGTGAACAAAGCTCCCCTCGTCCGGGATTTGATCGAGGAGGAAGGCGCAGACCTGGCTTGCATCACAGAGACCTGGCTGGGCCCAGAGGGAGGGGTGCCTCTGGTGGATCTGTGCCCACTGGGTTTCCGTGTGCTGCACCAACCTTGGGCCCAGGGCAGGGGCGGGGAGGTGGCAGTTGTGATCAGGGAGGCACTTTGTCCGAGGGAGATCACTGTCCCGCAGATAGGCAGATGTGAGTCTCTCCTCTTGAGGTTGGGCCCTGGGGGTCAGTTGGGCTTGTTGCTCGTGTACCTATCTCCCAGCTGCGTGGCTACAGCCCTACCTGCCCTGCTTGATGTCCTCGCGGGGGTGGCAGTTGAGTTCCCCAGGCTCATCATGGTGGGGGATTTCAACCTGCCTTCTCTGGGAGAGGCATCAGGGGCGGCGCAGGAGTTCATGGCCTTCATGGCGGCCTTGGACCTGACCCAAGTAATACAGGGTCCGACTCATGAGGGGGACACGCTTGACCTGGTTTTTATTTCGGGGCAGTGGGGAAATGATCTGGGGGGGCGTCTCCAACTATACAACCCCTGTCATGGACTGATCATTCTCTCCTTCGACTGGCCTTCCAATATGCCACTCCTCGTCGCTGGGAGGCGGAACCGATGAGATGGTTCCACCCCAGGTGCCTAATTGACCCAGAAGAGTTCCAGACAGCACTTGGGTTAATTCCTTTGCCCACAGCTCAGTCGAGACCCTGGTGGACGCCTGGCAGATGGCTGCCACCGGGGCACTGGACCAAGTTGTTCCTTTGCAGCCTCTGACCCGCTGCAGATCCCGGTTAGCTCCCTGGTTCTCTGCGAAGCTCCAAGAAATGAAGCGGCGGAAGAGAGGCCTAGAGAGCTGTTGGAGGTCCAGCAGGTCCGAATCTGACCGATCGCAGTTAAGAACCTAGGTCTTATCTCGCTGCGATGAGAGCGGCGAAACGTGCATACTTCTCTGCTCTCATTAAGGCAAGAGATAACCCCCCGCCCTGTTCAGGGTCTCCTCCCTCCTTAACCAGAGGGGGGAGGACCCTGCAGGACATGCCAAGGAGTTTAGTCAGCATCTGATGGACAAGATCGCTCAGATCCGGACAGGCTTGGACTCCGACTGGGCAGAGTCCAATGGGAGTATGGCGACAGGTCTTAGAGATATCATCTGGGAGGAGTTTGATCCTGTGACTCCAAATGAGGTGGACAGGATCATGGGGAGGCTGAGTGCTGCCATGTGTTTATTGGACTTGTGTCCCTCCTGGCTGGTGTATGCCGCCCGGGAGGTCACACGAGGCTGGCTCCAGGCAGTAATTAATGCTTCTCTGAGTGAGGGTTCCTTTCCTTCCGCCTTGAAAGAGGCAGTGGTGAGGCCCCTCCTCAAGAAGCCTGCCTTGGACCCGGCCAATTTAAACAACTTTTGTCCGGTCTCCAACCTTCGCTTTGTTGCAAAGGTTGTTGAGAGCATGGTGGTCCGACAGCTCCCGGTGTTCCTGGAGGAAACGGACTATCTAGACCCGTACCAATCGGGCTTCAGGCCCAGGTACAGCACAGAGACGGCATTGGTCGCGCTGGTGGATGATCTCTGGAGGGCACGGGACAGAGGTTACTCCTCAGACCTGGTCCTGTTAGATCTCTCAGCGGCTTTTGATACCATCGACCATGGTATCTTACTGTGACACCTCAAGGGGTTGGGGTGGGGGGGCACCGTTTTACGGTGGTTCTCCTACCTTGGGTACGCAGGTAGTGTTGGCAGGGGGGCAGAGATCAGCCCTGAGGCCCCTCCTTTGTGGGGTGCCTCAGGGGTTGGTTCTCTCGCCCCTGTTGTTCAACATCTACATGAAGCCGCTGGGTGAGATCATGCGTGGTTTTGGGGTGAGGTGTCATCAATATGCTGATGATACCCAGCTTTTTATCTCCACCCCTAACCAACCCAGTGATGCCTTCGAAGTGATGTCCAGGTGCCTGGAGGCGGTACGGGTTTGGATGGGGAGGAACAGGCTCCAGCTCAACCCGGCTAAGACCGAGTGGCTGTACATACCGGCATCTCGAGTTAGCGAGGACATTCCATCGTTAGCTATGGGAGGAGAGGTGTTGCCCCCCATAGATAGGGTCCACAACTTGGGTGTCCTGCTGGATGCACGGCTCAGCTTGGAGGAGCAGGTGCGGGCCGTGGCCAGGGGGGCATTTGCCCAGGTTCGCCTGGTGCACCAGTTGCGTCCCTATCTGGACCAAGATGCCCTGTGTACGGTCACTCATGCACTCATCTCCCGTCTGGACTACTGCAATGCTCTTTACATGGGGCTGCCCTCGAGGACCACCCGGAGGCTTCAACTTGTCCAGAATGCAGCGGCACGGGTTGTGATGGGAGGATCCCGATACTCCCATGTTACATCCCTCCTGCATGAGCTGCACTGGTTACCGGTTGCCCTCCGGGTGAGATTCAAGGTGATGGTGTTAACCTATAAAGCCCTTCATGGCATTGGACCGGGGTATCTGCAGGAGACCCTGCTGCCAATAACAGTTTCCTGATGCCCCGTGCACTCCCACCGGCAGGGCCTAGCCAGACAATGTCGGCTGGCGGCTCCCAGGGGTAGGGCCTTCTCTGTGGGAGCACCCACCCTATGGAACCAGCTGCCTCTGGAGCTTCGGGTGGCCCCTGACCTCCGATCTTTCTGCCGTGGCCTAAAAACATGGCTGTTCCAACTTGCCTACCTGGACTGATGGGGCGGGGGAGGGTTTTTTAGTTGTTTTTAGCTGTAGTTTTAATCTTAATGGTTTGTGAGATTTTGGTTTAATAGTCTTTTAATATTTCTATTGCTCTGTTTTTATTATTGTAAGCTGCCCTGAGTCCTCAGGGAGATTGGGTGGCATATAAATCTCATAAATAATAATAAATAAAAAGTAAAAGCACCCATCAAGTCTCCCTGATCTGATCATTTTTAAAAAATCTTTTGCCAATAACATGTGTGTCCCACCCACATATTTTGGCAAAAAGGGGGGATATTGTAGAAAGTTAGCACCCACCCCTCTCCCAGAAGAATGAAATATTCTTGGAAATATTAAAAAGGCAGAATATTATATTTCCCTGGATGAACAAAAGGAGAAACACATTTTAAAGACAAAGCAGCTCCCTGCCCCCCCTTCAGCTCCAGGTGTCAGGGTTCCAGAAATTATCTGTTCCAATTAGTAACTCCAACACAACCATAATCTCAAAGTGCTTTATTAAAACAGAAACTTGGCACGTCTGTGGAATTCCGAAACTAAAGTTTCCTCCCAGACTTCCCACAAGACTCAACCTACACCCACCCCTTTTCTTTCACATCATAAATCATGTGCACCAATCCCTCAGTAAGTTCTAATTCTTTCTTCACAACACTCTGTAACCTTGAACCATAAAAATAATATATATTTGTCTACTAAGAGCTACTCAATTAACATCACTCCCTCCCACTTTCTTCAACTATGTGTCAGCGATGAATTCCATAGCTGACACCAGGTTGATGGGATTAAGACATGGCCCTCAGGAAATGATAGGATTACCCATCTCACCACATGGCACCTGGGAAGATTGCATTAGCCAGCACTCAGGTGAAGCCATGTGGTCCAGACAAAGTCTACAAAGTTAGCTAAGACCCCCACCCCTGGGAGTCTGACAGCCAATGGGATAAATTTCTTACACAGGAACAGCTCAGTTTCAGCAAGCAAGCAAGTCTAGTTTCTCTTTCACTTTAGAGCTGAGCACCATGGCCAGATTCTCTCTTTAAGTTTCAGCCCCCAATTCAGCTCTCATTGCTGACCTTGTTGCTAAGCTCTATTCCAGTTCATGAATATACTCTGACAAGATGGCTAATTCTTTTGTCTCCCAGTACTCAAACCCATGGGAAACTGCTGTCTTGCTGTCTCTTCATGAAGAGCAATTATCAGGAGCATATGTGGGTGATCTCTTGTCCTTTCCTTATCCAGAGACGTTCCAAGGAACCGGTCTACTTACTGGTTCCTTGGGCTTTGCCATAGCCATTGGTGTTCCTTTCACAGAGCTGTCTTCAGTTCACCATACTTCTCCTGGAAGCCCTTTTCTTTTGCTATCCATTGATGATCCATTGGTGCATAAATCTATTCAGGATTGGTAGATGATAAAAATTTTGAACCAGAACTTAAGATGCTGGGCTTGTCGGCTGGACAGCCAGAAGCTCAGGGTTTGAGACCCAAGCACCATGTGACAGGGTGAGTTCCCATCCTCGCCCCAGCTCCTGCCAATGTGGCAGTTTGAAAGCATGCAAATGTGAATGTAAATGTGTTACCTTCCCACATTTTTTTTTAATTCATATTTATATCCCGCCCTTCTCCGGAGACTCAGGGCGGCTTACAGTTTTTGGGATACAACCCAATGCGCTCAGCAATAGCCTTCATTCCATTGTATATGCCTGCTTATTACTAAGCGGCATTTTTTACAAAGTCACCTTATTGCCCCCAACAATCTTGGGTCCTCACTTTACCTACCCCGAGAGGATGGAAGGCTGAGTCAACCTTGAGCCTGGTGGGATTCGAGCCTGCAATAATTACAGGCAGCTGGAGCTAAGTGCTAGGCTATTAACAGCCTGCACCACCAAGGCCCTTCCCACCAATGGTGGGAAGGTAACAGTGCTCCGTGACATCATGCTGGCCACATAACCGTGGAAATGTCTTTGACAGCGCTGGCTCAATGGAGATGAGCACTTCCCCCTATAGTCGGCAACAGCTAGTGGAGTAAAATCCGCAGGGATTCCTTTGCCTTACTTTTTCAATAATCCAACATTATTTTGTGCTTTTCTTCATTTTGGGATATGCACTAGAATAGCTACAGCATTATATTTGGTAATGTTTAGCCAGTTATCTCAGATTCTTGACACCTCAGAGTTCACCATATTTGCACTTATCCTGTGGTCTCATCTTCTCTTTAATACAGTCATGGAAGAAGACAGCACTGTGGAGGAAGGGGAAATGAACTTGGGGATGCAATCCTTGACAGTAGAAGATGGGCCTGCTCCGGATTTAGCTTCTGCCAGTGAGGAGCAAGATGATGCTGCCAGAGAAACAGAGGGGGAATTATCAGGGAAGGGAGAGGAATCTGATGAAGAGCATTGGTGTGTCCCCTGCAGTGATGAGGAGTTGGATTCTCCAGATAACTGGATGCCTGAACCCAAGGAGATCCACCGTTTATATGAGCTCATTGCTGAGCACGGGACTCTGGAGTTTCAAGCCGAAATCCTCCCTCGGTGCAACCCAACCCCAGAGCCTGACAGTGAAGATGAAGATAAATCTGATGGACAATCTGAACACCAGGAAGA
This sequence comes from Naja naja, assembly GCA_009733165.1. Lineage (NCBI taxonomy): Eukaryota > Metazoa > Chordata > Lepidosauria > Squamata > Elapidae > Naja > Naja naja. The sequence goes on from SOZL01001358.1 coordinate 19,062, forward strand.
AGAGGAGGAGGAGAAGTGAGAAATGGGTTTTTGTATTTGGCTTAAAGGAGGGGAGGGAGGAATCTAAGATTTGAGGTTATGTTAAGGGGAGGAACGATAGACTTGAGAATATCGCCAGGTTGATTTTGTTTCCTTTGTTTGCTCCAGGCCTCATGTACCTACTGAGTTCGACTTTGATGATGAGCCTGCCTCTCCCAAAAGCTCCTTAACTGATCAACGGAGAACTGGTACGTAAGGAAGGCAATTGAGTTTCCATAAGAAGACAGAAGAGCATTGCCAGGCCAACGAATTATAGAGCATTCTGCCCCCAAGCTGGCCCGCCAGTTGCTTATGGGAAACCCACAAGCTGGGTATGGGTGCAATATCCCACTTTATAATATATACCACTTTACAATGCTTTACAGCCCTCTTCAAGCAGTTTACAGAGTCAGCATATTGCCTCCCAGCAATTTGGGTCCTTATTTTACCCACCTCAGAAGGATGGAAGGCTGAGTTAGCCTTGAGCCGGTCAGGATTGAACTGCTGGCAGACAGCAGAGTTAGCCTGCAACACTGTGTTCTAACCACTGCACCATCATATTCAGATCATCATATCATATCCAGATATAATCAACCATTTGTTTAGCAAATCAGGAGAGGAACAATTGTTGAGGACCAATTTCACTTGCCATATACAGATAGTCCTCAACTTACAGCCATTCTTTTAGCAACCGTTTAAAGTTACAACAGCACTGAAAAAGGTGACTCATGACTGGTCATGTTCAGCCGTCATGACTAGCAGCTATTGACAGTATAATCATTCTCCACAACTTGATGTCTTATCCTTGTATAATGGAAAGTTGATAGTCATCCCTCCTCTGATGGTAAGTTGATTGAAGAACTACGTCCTCTTGGCTGTCCTGAATCTCACACCATTTATTAGATGACTCCAACTTCTAGCTTATGCAAGAGAAAAGGAAAGAAACTCTTCCTCCCTTACATAATTTTTATACATCATACCCATTTAATCATTTTATTGGAAGTTGAAAACTCCAAAGAGGGCCAGTTTGGTGAGTGGTTAAGGCACCAGAATAGAAACTAGGAGACCAGAAGTTCTAGTGCCACCCTAGGCATATACCTTGGACCAGTCCCACTTTCTCGGCCCTAAGAAGGAAGCAGTGGCAAAACATTTCTGAAAAACCTTGCCAAGAAAACTTCAGAGACTTGCCTAGGCAATCCCCAGGGATCAATACTGACTCAGTATGTGTGTGTGCATGTGTATATGAAATGGTTATATTTTCAGAGTCTGTGATGTCTTTCATCCACATTTCCCACTAGGGTTTATTAAAAATAGTAGATTTTTAGAAAGAGGATCCTAGACAGAAAAAAATGTTTAAATCACCTCTTTTGTTGTAACATTCACTTTTTGATGTACCCCATTGCTGAGAAACAGTACAGACGGTCCTTGACTTGCCTCCACAATTGGGACCAGAATTTCCATTGCTAAGCCATTCGGTTGTCAAGTGAGTTGCACCTGATTTTATGACCTTTTGCCAAAATGGTTAAGCAACTCCCTGCAGATGTTCAGCGAATCACATGGTCATGAAGGAAATCCAGCTTCCCCCATTGACTTTGCTCATCAGAAGCTGGCTGGGATGGTCACAAATGGTGATCATGTGACCCCGGGATGATGCACCTGCTTGCCAAGCATTCTAATTTTGATCATGTGACCCTGGGGATGCTGCAGTGGTCCTAAGTGCGAGGACTAGTCATAAGTCACTTTTCTCAGTGCTGTAACTTTGAACTGTCACTGAACAAATGGTTATAAATTGAGGATTATCTGTATAAAAACATATTGAGATTATTTATTGATAGGTAGCAAAGTTGTCAATTTCTTAATGCAACAAATGCTGTTGCTACTCAGTTTTCTCCCTGCTTCCTCATGATTTTTAATTATTTTGCAATTCTCTGTAGGAACAGCAAGAATTGCACTATATTTTTACCTTGCAGGCCTATTAAGCTAGTATGATGTATGAACTTCATCTTTCAATCCTGGTTTGTGATTAATTTCCAGGGACATTAGCTAAGAGTCAGAAAAGAGAAGCCCGCTTGGACAAGGTGCTGTCAGACATGAAGCGCCATAAAGTGCTGGAGGAGCAAATTATGAAGACTGGCTGTTACCTCTTTGACCTTGATTCAGATAATGTACCCACTCGAAAACGACCCTCTGGTCTCTTCCTTCGTCAGCGGAAATACTGATGGTAATGAAGAAGATAAACCAAGAGAGGAGGATGGAGTGGAACTATGGGTTCATTTACAAGGGGAAGAAACTCCTGCATAAACCTGTTGCATCTGTTAGTACCCTGGACTTTGCCTCTGATCCTGTATGGGTTGCTGGAGGTTCTTGCTTTCAAGTTTCTGGGTGTAATAAAACACTGAGTTTGGTTTTAATTTAATTTCTGTGAACTATTTTTAATACTGATGGAAAGAGTTGCCAATCAGGAGGAGAGGAGTTGTTGAGGACCTACAATTTCATTTGCCATATACAGATAGTCCTCGACTTACAACCATTTGTTTAGCAACCATTCAAGTTACAACAACAGTGAAAAAACTGATGACTGATCCTTGCCGTTACAACCGTCCCCAAGTTCATAGGATCAAAATTCATCCACTTGGCAACCACCATGTATTTATGATTTTTGCAGTGTCCCAGGGTCACATGATCCCCATTTGCGGCCTTCCCAACCATCTTCCAACAAGCAAAGTCAATGGGGGAAGCTGGATTCACTTAATGACCACAGGATTCATTCAACAACTGCAGCGATCCACTTAACAACCAGCAAAAAGTCATTAAATCAGGTGCAATTCACTTAACAATCATCCTAGCTTAGCAACACAAATTCTGCCCCAATTGTCATAAATTGAGGCTGCCTGTACCCCATTTTATCTGCTTACTCTCAATCTTTTTGTGATCTCAGAGTTGATGAAGCTATGGGGCTCCTTGTCACAAATATCCTTGTCAAAAAAACCAACACAGTGCTAGGCTGCCTTAACAGTGGGATAGAATCCAAGATCACGTGAAGTGTTAATACCACTCTATAATGCCTTGGTAGGGCCATACTTGGAATACTGCATCCACCTTTGGTCACCACAATGTAAAAAAACGTTGAGATTCTAGAAAGAGTGCAGAGAAGAGCAACAAAGATGATTAGGGGACTGGAGGCTAAAACATATTCGCTGGAATATGGGTATGACTAGTTTAATGAAGAGAAGGGTGACATGAAAGCATTGTTCTGATGTCTCAGGGGTTGCCACAAAGAAGAGGGAGTCAAGCTGTTCTCCAAAGCACCAGAAGGCAGGACAAGAAGCAATGGATGGAAACTAATCAAGGAGAGAACCAACCTAGAACCAAGGAGAAATTTCCTGATAGTTGGGACAATTAATCAGTGGAACAACTTACCTCCAGAAGTTGTGAATGCTCCAACACTGGAAGTTTTTAAGAAGAGATGGGACAACCATTTGTCTGAAATGGTATAAGGTTTCCTGCCTAAGCAGGGGGTTGGACTAGAAGACTTCCAAGGTCCCTTTGAACTCCTACCCTACCCTACCCTCATTCCCATTCTAACATCCTGTGATATAAAAGGGCAGTGCAGCTGCTGGGATGATCCCTTGCCAGTTCTGAAATTACAGGAGGCAAAAAGAGCAATTCCTCACTTCGTGTGAATGAAAAGCATAAGTACCCTACCTAGAGTTGCCAGGAAATATGGCCTGGTTAATCAGAAATCTTGAATAGTAACCAAACTTGATCAACTTTAATTTATAAACAATTTGTAAACATCAGCATGTTTACATGCATAGATGGAAATTGTGGATGTCATCTCTACAACGTAAGATGACAAAATGACTTAGATGAGGAAATAAACGACTTAGATGAGGAAATAGAAGGGGAACTTACCAAATTTCTGGATGATATTAAGCTGGCAGGAATAGCTAACACCCTAGATAGACTCAAGATCCAGATGGATCTTGACAGACTTGAACTCTGGGCCCTATCTAACAAAATGAAACTCAATGTAGAGAAAAGTAAAGTCTTCCACTTAGGCAAGAAAAACCAAAAGTACACATATAGACTGGGTGAACCACATATACAAAGTGATGGCAACGTTCCCACCCACAATAGTTCAAGTTGGCTACCCAATTAAAAGTTGTGGATAACATCATGTGGGCATCTCCAGGTGGTGATGAGGCCTCTGTCCATTGACCTTGACATATTTTGATAAAGAGCTGCGGCTGTGCATAGCATAAGATAGAAACCAAAGCAAGAAATCCCCCAACTTATACAATTCTTTTTAACAAAACCTCCAGCTCACTTCCCATAACCATGTCCCCCCTCCTCCCCCCGTTACTTATGACAGCCAAAAGATGCAAAGCAAAAGAAGAAAATCTTGAAGGCTGACATTCGGCTCTCCTGCAAAAGAGATGTTAGTCTTATAAAAGAGAAAAATAAAAGGTAAAAGAGAAAGATACATATAACACCACAATAATATAATCTAGGGTTTATCAGGATATTTAGTACGAAATGCCTTGACTAGCCTAGGAGCTCTAACATCTTTTTCATTCACCCATTCGGACTGGGAAGGAGGGAAGTGCTTCCAAACAACCAAATATTGGAGTCGACCTCTGTGTTTTCTAGAATCTAAAATTTCCTTAACTTCGAAATGCTGTTCACCTTCAATTAGTAATGGCATGGGGGGATCGGCTTGAGTTGGTGTCAAGTTGAATGTGTGTTCAGGTTTTAAGAGACTAACATGGAAGACAGGGTGGATCCGTCGGAGGGTTTTGGGTAATTGCAGTTGGACTGCCACAGGATTCACAATCCTTTCAATCGGGAAAGGTCCGACATATTTAAGACCAAGCTTTTTTTATTTTTCTGTAGTCTTCAAATATCTAGTGGACAAAAACACTTTGGCCCCTACTTGATATGGTTTTTGAGGAGATCTTTTGTTATCTGCAAATTTTTTATGAGCTTGATGAGCATCATCTAATCCTTTACGGACAACCGGCCAGTTAAGCTGGAGCTGGGTTATCCACTCATCCAATGATTGAATGTTAGGTTTCTCCTGTGGAAGCTCGGGTATGGGTACAAAATCTTGCCCCAAAGCCACTTTAAATGGAGTAAACCCAGTACTACTATGTAATGAATTGTTATATGCCACCTCAGCAAATGGTAGTAGGTCAGTCCAATCGTCTTGCTGATAATTTATATAGCATCTAAGATACTGTTCCAATACCGAATTAGTCCTCTCACAAGCCCCATTGGTTTGTGGATGGTGGGTGGAGCTTAAGCCCTGGGCAGAGCCCAATAACTTTAGGAATTCCATCCAAAAGTTTGAAGTAAACTGGACACCCCTGTCTGAGATTATGCATTCAGGAACCCCATGTAACCTGTAGATATGTAAAATAAACAATTTAGCCAACGTTTTAGCAGATGGGATCTTCGCACAAGGTATGAAATGTACCTGTTTGGAAAACAAATCAGTTACTACCCAAATAACTGTATTTCCCCCACTTTCAGGTAATTCCACTATAAAATCCATAGAAATTTCTTTCCATGGAGCAGTTGGTCTAGCCACATTTTGTAGTAAGCCTGCCGGTTTACCAGGAGGCCGTTTAGCTGAGGCACAGATAGGACAACTGGCCACATAAGTCTCAATGTCCTTTTTCAAGGTAGGCCACCAAAATTGCCTTTTAACCAAACGTAAGGTTTTCACAAAACCGAAATGCCCTGCAGCTTTAGAGTCATGAGCTTGCTGTAATACTTGGTTTCTCAATTTCTCTGGCGCATATAATTTGGCCCCAACCCATGCCAATCCATCTCTCACTGTACAGTTATTTGAGTGAGTCAGGAACCAATCATCAAGTTTTAAAGCTTCTTTTAATTGGGTAGATAAATCATTTGATAAATCAACTTCTTTCTTTTTCTGGGCTCTGGTAACCACTGGAGCCGCCAACTGTTTGGTGGGGATGACGGACCGGACCACTTCTTGACAGACACTATTATATTGAGGTAATCTAGACAAAGCATCGGCCATGAAGTTTTTCCCCCCTGGAATGTACTTCAATGAGAAATTAAAGCGTTTAAAATACTGCGCCCAGCGAATTTGCTTGGGAGACAGCTTCTGAGGCATTTTCAAAGCCTCCAAATTTTTATGATCTGTCCACACCTCAAATGGGTGTTTTGCCCCTTCTAGGAAATGCCTCCAGGTTAACAGAGCCCAGCGAACTGCAAAAGCTTCTTTTTCCCAGATGGCCCATCGTCTTTCGGTTTCAGTTAATTTATGGAAAGTATATGCACATGGTTGCAAAGTCCCCGTATCATTTGCTTGTAGTAAGACCGCCCTGACTGCTACATCACTCGCATTGGCTTGAATTACAAAAGGGGCGTCCATGTTCGGATGCTTGAGCACGGGTTCCGCAGCAAATAGTCGCTTTAGCTTCTCAAAAGCAGCTTGGCACTCCATGGACCACTCCAAGGGTTTACTAGGCTTTGGTTTTCCTTCCCCTTTTGTTTTTAGGAGATTTGTGATAGGCATTGCAATCTTCGCAAATGCAGGGATGAATTGACAGTAAAAATTAGCAAATCCTAAAAAACTTTGCAATTGTTTCCTGGTGCGGGGAGGGGCCCATTCTAACACGGCCCAAACTTTCCCCGGATCCATTTCTATGCCTTTATGCGATATACGATAGCCCAAATAGTCAATTTTCTCCTGGTGGAATTCACACTTGGACAACTTCGCGTACAGTTCAGCAGCTCGAAGTTTTTCCAGAACTGAACACACTAGTTTCACATGTTCATCACGAGTCTCTGTATAAATAAGAGTGTCATCAAGGTAAACCAACACCCCCTTGTATAAATGTTCATGCAACACCTGATTTATCATTTGCATGAATACTGCAGAAGCCCCCTGTAGGCCGAATGGAACAACATTGAATTGGAAACACACCATTGGACAGTTAAAAGCAGTTTTCCATTCATCTCCTTCCTTAATTCGAACACGGTAGTAAGCTTCTCTCAGATCAAGTTTAGTGAAAATCTTCCCTTTGGCTAAGTGGGCCAACATATCCTTCATAAGGGGAAGGGGGTACACGTTCTCCACTGAAATGGCGTTGAGGTTCCGGTAGTCCACATAGCGAAGGGAGCCATCTTTTCTTCTCACGAACAATACTGGGCCCGCTACTCGGGGCCTAGCAAGTTGTATGAAACCACGTTCCAAGTTTTTATCAATAAATGACCTCAACTCTTCTAGTTCCCGGGGTCATTGAGTACAGTTTCGGTTTTGGGAGTTTCACTCCTGCAAAATTTCAATACAGCAATCTGTTGAACGATGGGGGGGAAGCTTGTCCGAGGCCTTCTCGCTGAAAACCTCCTTCAAGTCCCAATATTCCTCTGGAATTTTCTCCTCCCCCTTCAGATTCTCAGTGCCCATGGAGGCCAACTCTGTGGGATTTTCAGCTTCTGGTGGCAATTGCCCCTCCCCTTCTGGGGGCCGGTCAGGATGTGCTACGATCCTCCCTCCTCCAATTAATGTGAGGGTTCCATTTCCAGAGCCAAAGCAACCCCAATATAAGGGGACACTCCATCCCAGGAGCCACAATAAAACACAGTCTCTCTATGCTTCCCCATCATCATTTCTACTGGTTCCGTTATGAAATGTGCAGGGCCGCCCCCGGGTACCGATCCATCCAATTGGCAAAAGGCTATGGATGTTTTTAAAGTCTTTAGCCTTAAGCCCATTTTCTCTACTACTTCCAAACTGATTACACACCTGGTGCACCCAGAGTCTAGCAAGGCCAACATTTCCCCTTTGGCTCCTGATGTGGGTACCCTTAATCTCACTGGAATGGTCATAGGGCCCTTGTTTGGACTTACCAGCGAGTCTTCCGATTCGGATTCACTCTCTTCAGAAGGGGTTGGAGTTCCCAGCTCCTCTCCTTTCCGAGGGGCGATCTCTACAACCTCCTCCGCTTTAAGCGCAGTTTCACGAGGCTTTGCTGGAGTTTTTTCAGGTTTCCTTCCTCCTCCTGGTGCCCCCTTTGGCTCTAGTTTGACACGACAGTCTGCAGCCCGGTGACCTTCTTTCCCACATCGGAAGGAAGCAGTGGTCTTAGGTTTTGCCGTCAATCCCCCCTTTTGAGGTTTTAAGGCTTCTCGAGGGTGGGGGGGGGAGGCTTGTTCCAACCAGAGCCCCCCCCCAGCGTCTGTTTTGGGTCAGATAAATTTCCACCTCTACTGCCAGCACGTACCACAGCTGCAGCTCATTGGGGTCTCTTCTGGCAACACAGCTTTGATAAATATCTTCATTCAACCCATCTTTAAAAGCTTCTATCAGAACTCCCTGGGACCAGCCTCGAATGTGATACGCCAGCTCTCTGAACTCCTGGGTGTACTCTGCCACTGATCTCCACCCCTGATTTATGGTTTTCATCCTGATTCTGGCCTTACGTTCAGCTAGTGGGTCTTCAAACCTGGCCCGCAGTGCAGTCATGAACAGGTCATAATTCATCAGCAGGGGATCATTATCATTATGCAAAGTCAACATCCACTTGGCAGCGGTTCCCTCAAGAGCCCTGGTAACACATCTGACTTTGGCTGCTTCAGAGGAAAAATCCTCCCCATATTCCTCCATATGGTTCCAGACTTGGGCCAGGAAGAATCCTAATTCCTTGGGATCCTACCCATATTTTACTTCCAACGGAGGCACCTTTGGAGTTCTACGCCTTCTGGCAATTGCTCCCCCCGCTGGGGGCCCTGGCCTGCTGCTGCCTGTTGCACTGGCGCAAGTTTATTTATGGGGGTAGCTGCTCTGATTCTTCTGACTGGAGCCGCCCCCCCTTCTTCCCCCGCATACCTTTGATCAGCCTGAGTTTCTCCGGCTACTTCATTGAGGAGATGCAGGGCTTGAGTTAGTAGAAAATTCTTCCTTTCCTTCTCTTGCCATGATTCTTCTCTTCCACGTTGACGGGTAGTGGTCACTCCTGGAGGAGGCTTTTCCTCAGGATCCTTCCAGCTGACTCCCAGAGACCATTTGGGTTTTACAACTGGGTTTTCATCAAAACTTAAATCTGCTAACAAGTCAGCTTCCCCTGTTGCCTCTAACGGCAGGGAATCTTGCCCTTCAGACGCTCCCAGATCTTCGTGGTCGCTGGCTGGATTAGACATTGTGTTCAGACCCCCTCGGAAGAAATTTGTTAATTCTCCGGGTGGGCTGGTAAACGCAGATTCAGAATAATGTCAGGTAGTGCTCCATTCAAAATCCAAGAAAGAAATACTTAGACTCCATTAATTAGAGAAAAGATATCTTTTACTGGAATTCAAGTGGTAGCAACAAAAGAATTCTGAATCTGAGAGAAAGAGCATGAAAATCACATATACAAAGTGATGGCAACGTTCCCACCCACAATAGTTCAAGTTGGCTACCCAATTAAAAGTTGTGGATAACATCATGTGGGCATCTCCAGGTGGTGATGAGGCCTCTGTCCGTTGACCTTGACATATTTTGATAAAGAGCTGTGGCTGCGCATAGCATAAGATAGAAACCAAAGCAAGAAATCCCCCCCAACTTATACAATTCTTTTTAACAAAACCTCCAGCTCACTTCCCATGACCATGTCCCCCCTCCTCCCCCCGTTACTTATGACAGCCAAAAGATGCAAAGCAAAAGAAGAAAATCTTGAAGGCTGACACCAGGCTTAATAGCAGTAACTGTGAGAGGAATCTTGGAGTCCTAGTGGACAACCAGCTAAATATGAGCCAGCAGTGTGCAGCGGCAGCCAAAAAAGGCAATGCAATGCAATCCTAAATTGCATTAACAGAGGGATACAATCAAGAGCCTTGGTAGCTCAGGCTGTTAAATGCCTGCTCTTAAGATCCAGCTGCCTACAATTATTGTAGGCTCGAATCCCACCAGGCTCAAGGTTGACTCAGCCTTCCATCCTCTCAAGGTAGGTAAATTGAGGACCCAAGATTGTTGGGGGCAATTAGCTGACCTTGTAAAAATGCCGCTTAGTAATAAGCAGGCATATACAATGGAATGAAGGCTATTGCTGAGCACATTGGGTTGTATCCCAGAAATTGTAAGCCGCCCTGAGTCTTCGGAGAAGGGCGGCATATAAATGTAATTTAAAAAAAAAAAAAAAAAAGATCAAGTGAGGTACTAATACCACTCTATAAAGCCTAGAGTACTGCATCCAGTTTTGGCCACCACACTATACAAAAGATGTTGAGACTCTAGAAAAAGTGCAGAGAAGAGCAACCAGGATGATTAGGGGACTGGAGACTAAAACATACGAAGAACGGTTACAGGAACTGGGCAGGGCTAGTCTAGTGAAGAGAAGGACCAGGGGAGACATGGTAGCAGTCTTCCAATATTTGAGGGGCTGCCACAGAGAGGAGGGGGTCAAGCTATTTTCCAAAGCACTTGAAAGCCAGACAAAGAATAATGGATGGAAACTGAACAAGGAGAGATTCAACCTAGAAATAAGGAGAAATTTTCTGACAGTAAGAACAATCAACCAATGGAACAGCTTGCCTTTGGAAGTTGTGGGAGCTTCATCACTGGAGGCTTTCAAGAAGAGATTGGACTGCCATTTGTCAGAAATGGTGTAGAGTCTCCTGCTTGGGCGGGGGGTTGGACTAGATGACCTACAAGGTCCCTTCCAACTCTGTTAATCTGTTAACATCACAAGCAAAGTCAATGAGGAAGCCAGATTCACTGAACTGTGTTACTAACTTAACAGCTGCAGTGACAACTGTGGCAAGAAAGGTCGTAAAATGGGGCAAAATTCACTTAACAAATGTCTCACTTAACAACAGAAATTTTGGGCTCATTTGTGGTTGTAAGTCAAGGACTGCCTTGATTCTAACTACTCTAAAAATACTTTTAAAAGTATACAGGAAACATGGATGAAAAAAAGCTTGTCTGATTTGGGATAGTGATATTCTGGACAAATGTGCATTAACTAGCTCTATACCCGTGCTTCGCTATGAAACTATGTGATCAGGCTTAGCTTTTTGGGAGGAAAATAAGGGGGGAAAATTGTGCCTCTGCCTACCAGCATCCATCGGTATTCATCTGGCTAGCATCCTGTCAGTGTGTGAGAGAGTTGAGCCCTGTTTGGAAACTGAATCATGGAAACTGAAACAGTATTTGCTGTGTGAGCAAGGAGACAGCAAGGAGCCTGGGCGTGGCTTAGCTCAACTGTTCTATACTAAAGCTGGTTGGTGCTGTGAAACTGAAACTGAAACTCCTCTCCTCTGCTTGTGTTTTGCATTTGGAACAGATTTCTTTTCAGGTGGGGAGGGGGAGTAGAACTCCTTAGCATCAGAGCGTGTTAATAATAATATACGAAATACTAATGCTCTGATGGTCATTTTGAAAAATCTTTTCTTAGTGAGCACCTAGAAGCGAAGAGGAACATATGTGCCAAATTTCAAGTTTGTAGGGTTTACGGTTCTGGAGTTTTTGTGATGATGCGTGAGTGGTATTTTGCTTTTATATATATAGATTATGTTCTTCTCTTCATATACCAGTACCATCCTATCAGTGATTTCAATAACTTTAGAGACCTGGAATACTGCATCCAGTTTTGGTCACCACTACAAAAAAGATATTGAGACTTTGGAAAAAGTGCAAAGAAGAACAACTAAGATAATTAAAGGCCTGGAGACTAAAACATGAAGAACAGTTGCAGGATTTGGGTTTGATTAGTCTAGAGAAAAGGACTAGGGGTGACATGAAAGCAGTATTCCAGTATTTGAGAGGTTGCCACAAAGAAGAGGGCGTCAATTTATTTTCCAAAGCACCTGTAGAAACAATGGATGAAAACTAATCAAAAAGAGAAGGAACCTGGAACTAAGGAGAAACTTCCTAACAGTGAGGACAATTAACCAGTGGAACAGCTTTCCTTCAGAAGTTGTAGGTGCTTCATCACTGGAGGTTTTAAAGAAGAGACTGGACAGTCACTTGTCTGAAATGGTATAGGGCAGGCAGGGGTGTCATACTTGCAGCCCACAGGCTGGATGTGACACACACAGGCCAAGCCCACCCCAGCTCTGTGAAGGGAAAAAACATCACGATACATCATGTGATGGCAACATGACACCGCAAGTTTGACACCCGTGGTATTGGGTCTCCTGCTTGAGCTGGGGGTTGGACTAGATCACTAGAAGACCTCCAAGGTCCCTTCCAGCTCTACTCTGATTGATTGATATTTACCTTACTCCCTGCAGCTTTTGATCTCCATCCCACGTGATTTTCCTTCAACTGTGTTTGGTTGCACTTCCTGACATCAGTGTTTAATGCACTTTTTAAATAAACCTGGCTGATGTTCAAGAGTAAAATTGTGGCAGGGACTTCCAGTTTGGGACTCTTCGGAGACAGACCGAAATCCACGACTGTGTGTGGTTTCGATCTGTGCTCACTGCTGGAGTGCCCCGAGCCGGCTGGCTTCAGGGCTAAGCCACCCCGTAGAGGTGGTGAAGAGCGGGGAGACTGCTAGCAGGGTCAAGGACAGCTGCATCTCTCCTCCCCAGCTGGCTTTTACTCCCTTTCCCGAAGGCGGCTGCAGCAGTGGTCAGAAATGGCCACCTCAAAGAAGAACCCGACCAGACAAAATCGTGCAGGAGGAAGTTGGAAAGTGAAAGTTTGACTGACCGGGCTGAACAGAGAAAACACCCATTTAAGGTACCTGGAATTTGAACAATAAAGACTTTTTAAAGCGGCAAAAGAAAAGTGAAAGGAAAAAGAATTATTTTTCTTCCTCTTTAAAATTGACAGTTCTATAGACCTTAAACGTTAAGAAGAGTTTTGAATAAGAATTGATATTAATCCTCTTTGACATTAATAGGCTATTCTTAGCTGAAAATAAAGTGTCAAAGGGATAAAGATTCCTGAAGATTCCTTTAAAAAGATTCCTTTTTAAAAAGCCTTTTAAAAAGAGAGAAAGAAAGCAGAGGAAGAAAACAAAAAAAGGGTGGAATCTGGAAAAATGGAGAATACCACCTGCAGCTAAAAAGTATTGAGAGTGGAACTTTAACAAGACTTGAAAAGGATACATCCTAGCTGCAATCCTGTTACAAGATAACAAAGCCCCTCGAAAGAGAAAGTGAAAAAAGAAGCAAGAAACAACCATAGACTATTGCATGATTCCTGGAATTTTGACAGTGGATCCTAGTGAAATGGATTAAAATTTAAAAAAAAACTTTTCAAAATGCCATCACTACTTGAAGAACTAAAAATGATACTTAAAGAACATAAAGAAGAAGCACATAAAGAAGAAGAAGCAGTTTTAAGCGTGGTAAAAAAAGAGGAAGGGGGGAAAGGGAGTCAAAAAGTTAAGATTTGAAGCAACAACCAAAAAAAGTGCAATTTGAAAAGTAACTATAACACTAGAAAGAAGCAGAAGGGGGGATCTCAGAAGGGAGATTTGGATAGAAAAGGGAATAAAAAAGAGAGAGAAGAAGAGGGGGGGGATGGAAAAGAAAAGAAGCTATAAAGGATTGGAACAAGATAGAAAGAGACAGAAAAAGCGTACAAGGATTAGAGGGATAAATTTATTTAAGAGACACAGAGACAATGGCTAGAAGTTTAATTTAAAAAGAGAATTCTGCAAGGGTACATGAGATAATATTGCTATATTATTAGAAAATGTGTTAGATGATGGAAGTGATGTGTAATGGAATATTTTTTCTTAGTAATTAAATGATGTAAAGAGGATAAGAGAATAAGGTTTTTAATAATTTAAAAATTTAAAAGAAATATGAAAGGCTTTAATGCTGTTTTTTAAATATAGTAATAAGTTAATATGAAATACAGATGATCAGAATGAATGATAATTGATGTTATTTGCTAATAAGATGGATATTAATATCAAAGGTGGAGCTGAATTTGAAACAGAAATATGTATTTTATATATATGGATATTTTCTTTTTTGTTTCTCGTTAAAGAATTTAATATGTATTTGTAAGGGAATGTACCAAGCAGAATTCGGTTGATAGCTATGCTAGAAAATGAATGTCATATTTGTGAAGGTGTACTTTAAATGTTAAATAATAATTGAATAGATAATAGTTAAAAGATATAAAGGTGTTATAACTCCAGCCTTAGCAACTACAGGCCAAAATATGTTCAAGGAAAAAAAAAGTATGAAATTGTAAACAGGACAGATGAAAGTGTAAAAATATTAAATGGAAAGATATTGAAAATTAGAAAAAGAAATGTAATTGAAATTAGAAAGGAATGGAATAATTAGAAATAAGAGTAGAGAAAGTAGAGAAAGGGAAAAGCTATGGAAAAAAATCATGAAAATGGATACAAGATATGGATTAGAATACATAAGATGAATATGTAATTGAATTTATGTCTGTACGGAGAAGTGACAACATGGGAGCACACTGTTCTCAAAAAAGATGTTTTATGTTCTTCATGTATTTGTTTGTCTATGTTTGTCTTAAAAAATACAAAAAAAATATTTTTAAAAAAAGAGTAAAATTGTGGCTAGTGCCTTTAATCTCATAAAGCACATCACATGAGTAAGTTCTGAATGGTTTCTCCTACAAGGAAGAAATGTCTGGACAAAAATACATGAGTCTCTGAGGATTTTATTGGAATACAGCTGGCTAGAATTTTTCCAGATTGTCCCTTGACACAAATGTTGAGCTACAGATATTGTGAAAGAACCATAATTTATCATAGACGGGTGGAAACAGACTATTTTACTTTGGTTAATTTCTTACCCTCCTTTTCTTCCCAAATAACCCTGGAGAAATCTATACTATTAATACAGAATGTGGGTTTCATATACTTCATTAAATTTGAGGGTAACTATTACTACAGTGTACTCAGCAACATTCCCACCTGCACAGGTTGAACAGAACAGTGTCATAAAAGGAAAAAAAACACAAGGAACTATACAGTGCAAGAAAGGAAAACAAACTGTCCCACATCACAAAAATCTCTAGGATGAGTCTTATGAGAGGGCACAGAATCACCTTGAAGAAAAAGACATTTTCATGGCTTTGCAAATCTCTTTGTGGCTTTTGCATTATACATTGTGTTAAGTTTGCATGAAGAGTCAGACGCGAAGAGCTTCAGTGAAGAGTTTATTCAGTGACTACAGCTCGAATGGACCCCAGTTGGCTGGGCTACGGCTGCCTCTTATAGCCTGCAGCCGTAGTTGCCAGCCAATGGGAGTGCAGGGTTTCTTCCCGCACTATTTAAACCAATACCATTTAACATTTTACAAGAACAGTTCAAATAAACCAATAACATTCAAACCTACATACATAACACCCCTCCCCACTAGGTTCAGTCCATACCAAACCCCAACCTATCTAATGTATTCCTTTAAATAGGTGGGGCTCTTACGTGTACGTTGAGACCTTCGTGGTTCAGAAGCTTTAACGTTCTCACCCAGTGAGAGGGGGAATGTGTCTGCTGACATTTCCCTGTTGGGACTTCCTGTGAAAGGAGACCCTGTTAGACTGTTAGAATCTGGTCTCTCCTCCCAACCCATCTCCATTCCAATGTCAGCACCCAAGTCAGTAGTGATGTGCAATCTTCCACTTCTAAGGATGGATCTTGGCATTGTGACAGGGTTCGGGATGGTTCCTGTCGTAATGGCTCGTTACACATGGGGTTGATTCTTGCTTGCTGATTTTCCTCCTGTTCCTCCCCTTCCCCCTAGAAGTGACATCAGGTGAGGGACCCAGAGAGAGACAGGGGCGATGTTCCTGAGGGAACCTGGATCTAGTTGGTCAATGTGCCTGCTCCAGAGGATTCCATCTCTGTTTGTACCCTGTAAGAACGAGGGCCAGTGATGTGAGTTATTTCAGCAGGAATCCACAGAGGTTCACCTATAAGGTTCTTAGCATATACAGAATCACCCACACTAAAGTAAACTTTGGAAGTGGAATCCAATGGTGCGTTGGTGCGTAAGTGGGATGAAGGCGGTCAAGGGAAGACCTAAGTTTCCTACCCATCAACAACTCTGCTGGGGATAAGTTATTCGATGGGCTAGGAGTGATGTGCTGAACACTAAGAAGTTTTCAAGCTTCTCAGTGATGTCCCCAGGACCCAGTTGCTGGAGCTTTTCTTTGGTAAAGCGTACCATGCGTTCAACCCGGCCATTAGCCGAAGGGTGCCCAGGGGCAGTGAGGGCATGTCTGATACCCTGTTGTGCTAGAAAGGATTCAAAAATATTAGATGTGAATTGAGGGCCATTGTCAGAGACAAGGACATCTGGTAACCCATGGGTTACAAACAATTTTCTGAGCTGCTTGATGACAGCATCAGTTGTGGTGGATGTCATGGGAATTACCTCGAGCCATTTGGAATATGCATCAACTATAACCAGAAAAGTGTGCCCCCTAGTAGGGCCTGCGAAAGTCAATGTGGAA
>SOZL01001359.1:0-38762 GCA_009733165.1 Naja naja
GCTGTGTGTCTCTCAGCCTTTTTTGTTGTAACGACCTGGGTAATGGGCTGTGTGATGACCTTCTGAGTTCTATTGTTGTGATGTCCTGGTGGTGCTGTAATCTCCTGGTCGTTGTCTGTGCTGCAACCTCCTGATGTTTGTGTTGTGATCTCCTGAGTTCTGTGATGTAATATCCTGGGTGGAAGGCTGTGATGTGGCATTCTGGGTCTTGGTTTGGCTCCGAGTTTGAGGTCTGGCTATGTGTTTATAGCGTGTGTCAGTTGCTTAGTTTGGGGGTTGGAGGGGGTGTAGCAGCTGGTGCTTGCAGCCATGGTCTGGTTTCTGGATGGTGGTTGCCTTTCATCTGTGGCGATGGCTTGGGTTTGAGTCTGGTGAAGGGAGATTGGTGGTGGCATCATGTGTTATTTTGGGTCCTGAGATTTAACGAACGCGTTGCCAAGGTATTCCCAATCTTACGAGGACCCGAATACACCAAGACCTACATATATATATATATATATATATATATATATATATATATATATATAGAATTTAAAAATGGAAGAACAGGTAAAAGAAACAATGATAGTATGGTCTAAAAATTTTGGGTACACCATAGAATTAGACAAATGGCAAAAACTTTGGGAAAGGAATTATAAATTGACGATGTCAACAGCTTATAAAGAAAATCTGTACAAAATGTTGTATAGGTGGCATTTGCCACCAGCAAGGATGGCAAAGATGTTTCAAAATGTATCTCCCAAATGTTGGAAATGTAAACAGATACCGGGTTCTTATTATCATATGTGGTGGACTTGCCCAATGGCAAAAAAAATTGAGCAAAAATAAAACAGTGGTTAGAAGGAATGACAAAACAACAAATAGACTTAAAACCAGAAATGTGTTTGTTCGGTATTTTACCGGAAAAATACAACAAAAGAATTGCATATTTAATTTTACATGTGATAACAGCAGTGAGAATTGTGTATGCACAAAATTGGGAAAATGAAAATATACCTACAGAGGAAAATGTAATAAAGAAAATATTAGAGTTTTCCTGAAATGGATAGATTAACTTTGGAGATCAAGGATAAGAAGGACACAGAATACTTTTTAACTTGGGAACTATTTTATCAATGGTTAGAAAATGGAAGCAGAAGTTAGAAAATTAAAATCAAGGAGGATATGTAAATAAAAATGAAGTAAATGTATAACTAAATAATGAATTTTGAATAAATAGGATAAGGAAATATGATTATTAGATTTGGAGGATAATGGTGATAAATGTGATGTTTATAAGGTCTGATATTAATTAATTATATGATAAAACCAAACAGAGTGTTTAATTAAATAAAAATAAAATGGAAAGGTTAAAGGAAAAAAGTGAGATGGATGTTGAACCAAGCGATATTAAAAGATAATTTATACAAATAATTTATTTATTTATTTATTTAATTGGACTTATATGCCGCCCCCTCTCCGCAAGGACCCAGGGCAGCTCACAATTAAAACACAGTACAACAATCAATAAATATTTAAAACAAAATTAGATCAATAAGCCCAATCACTAAAACCCATTAAAATACTTTAAAAAAAAAACCCAGGAGGTCAGTCCAGCCCAGCCTGTTCAAACAGCCAGGTCTCGAATCATGGCGGAAGGAGCGGAGATCAGGAGCCAACGGAGCTCCAGAGGGAGTTGGTTCCACAGGGGCCACAACAGTAGGCTTCCCTTCCCGAGTACGCTAAAGCTGAAGAAGAATCCCCGATCTGTCGCATACGCATACAGGGCGTCGGTGTTTGATATTGAAGAAGATGCTCCCGCAAGTACCCCGGACCCAAATCGTGAAGGACTTTGAATGTTAACACCAACACCTTGAATCTCACCGGGCAGCAACGGCAACCAATGCAGCTCGCAGGAGAGGTGTAACATGGGAGTCGAAACTCCCATCACAATCCGCGCAGCCGCATGCTGCACCTGGTGAAGCCTTCGGATGGTATGCAAGGGCAGTCCTAAATAGAGAGCGTTGCAGTAGTCGAGTCAGGACGTCACAAGTGCATGAGTGATTGTGCGAAGGGCACCTGGGTCCAGATACGGGCGTAACTGGCGAACCAGTCGGACCTGGGCAAAAGCCCCCTGGTCACGGCCCCCATCTGCTCCCCCAAACTAAGCCGTGAGTCAGGAGGACTCCCAGGTTCGAGCCCTATCCATAGGGCAACACCTCTCCCCTGACCAAAGATGGAATCAACTGACTGGGCCGAGATGCCTGTGCACAACCACTCAGTCTTAGCTGGGTTGAGCTGTAGTCGTTCCTGCCCATCCAGGTCCGTGCCACATCCAGACAACGGGTCATCACGGAGAGGCATACTGATTTGGCTTGGGGTGGAGATATATAAACTGGTATCATCAGCATACTGATGATACCCACTAAAAGCCGGATGATCTCACCCAGCTGCTTCATATAGATGTTGAACAGGAGGGGAGGGAGAGGACCCGACCCTGAGGACCCCACATGTGACCCTCGAGGTCAACCTCTGCCCTCCTGCCAGCACCGATTCGCGGCATGCCCAGTGGAGGAGAACCACTGCAGAACAGTGCCCCCACTCCCAACCCACCGAGGCACCGCAATAGGATACCATGGTCGATGGTATTAAAAGCACTGAGAGATCTAATAGGACTAGGACAGAGGAAAATCCCTGTCCCGAGCCCTCAGAGATCATCCATCAGCGTGACCAATGATCTCCGTGCTGTACCCAGGTGAGGCAGCCTTGATCTGGATCTAGATAGTCCACTTCCTCCAGGAAAAGCTGAAACTGCTGAGCCACCACACTCTCAACAACCTTTGCCAAAAAGCGAAGGTTGGAGACTGGACGGAAGTTGTTTAAAACGGCTGGGTCCAGAGCAGGCTTCTTCAGGAGGGGTCTCACCACCGCCTCTTTCATAATGGAGAAGGAAATTGGTTTCTTTTTCAAGGAGAATAAAAAAGAAGAGACTTCACTACAAAATGTATGGGACATAGCAAAAGCATATATTCGGGGATTAGTGATCACCTATACAGCAAAAAAGAGTAGGAAAAATATGCAAACACAAAAGAGACTAGCAAAAGAACATAAAAGACTGGAAACAGAGTTACAGAAAGAACCACAAAAAAGAAATTTAGAGAAACAAATGGAACCGATAAAACACAAACTCAATTTAATGGAAACAGAAGAATTAGCACAAAAGATTAAGAGCAAAACAAAACTACTTTCAAAATGCCAACAAACCAGGAAGATGGTTAGCATATAAACTGAAAAAGGAGAAAGAGAAGAAATTGATTCACAGTTTGTTAGATGAAAAGGGAATTCTCCACTATCAAAATGAAACCAAAAAGAAAAAAATCCAGAATTACTGTGAAAAACTATATAATCAAGAGAAGGTGTCAGAAGAAAAAATAAAACAATACTGAAAGCTGAATTACCTAAAGTGCCTGAAACAGTGAAGGCTATAATAAATGAAAAGATAATGATGATGAAACTAACAGAGGCAATCAAGAGACAAAAAAAAAATAACAAAACACCAGGACCAGATGGATTACCGGCAGAACTTTATAAATGTTTACAAAATACTTTAGGTTTCCCAATGCTGGAAGTTTATAATGAAGTACTGTTAGAGGCCAAAATACCAAATACAAGGATGGAAACAAACATAACTTTAATACTGAAAGAAGAATAAGATTTAATGCAGATAAAAAATTACAGGCCAATATCACTACTAAATGCAGACTACAAAATATACACTTCAAAATTGCAGAGAGTTTAAAAAGATTCTTGAATGAATTTATACACTCAGACCAGAATGGATTTTTACCTAAAAGGCAAATTAAGAACAATATGAGAATTATTTTGAACACGTTGGAGTATTATGAAATGCATTCCGAAAAACAAATGGTGTTGATATTCTTAGATGCACAGAAAGCATTTGATAATGTAAATTGGCAATTTATGTTATTACAATGAAAATGTATGGACTTTGGGGAGAAATTCATTAACATGATTGAGGCAATATACTCCAAAGAAACTACAAAAGTGATAGTTAATGGGGACATGACAGAGCATTTTAACATGAGAAAAGGCATGAGACAATGATGTCTGCTGTCTCCCTGTAATAAAAAAACCAATAAATCAAACTGACAAGAGACGTATGAACAGAGCTATTTATTAATAGAAATAAGTGTTTGCAAAATCGTTATCTCACCCTCCTTTGGGGAGGAAGTGAAAAACATCTTCCATGAGTACAATAGAGAGTTTTATACATTTTCTAAAGCCTAACCCCTGTTCCTCCCTGTTACTCCATTGTCCATTCTCATTGGTCAATATCAGGGGTGGGTAAGGATCTGTTTCCAGTAATGTCCATCCTACTTGTTTTTCCCCTTCTAGTTCCAGTAATCTGCATCATAACTGGCATAATCTACATCCTTTTTTAAGATGGCAGAGGAACTAAGTATCCGAGACATATGGAGAGAATTAAACATCAAAAACAAACAATACACATTCTATTCAAATAGTCATTTATCATGGTCAAGAATAGATATGATTTGGATGACACCAGAATTAATTTTAAATATACAAGAAATAAACATTGAAACAAGTACCTGGGCAGACCATAATCCAATATGGGTCAAATGGAAGGGACAAAGGAAAAGGTCAAGATGCACTTTGAATAATTCAATTTTGAAAGAAAAAGCATTTATGAAAAATGTGGAAAAAGAACTCGCTTTCTTCTTTAAAGAAAATAAAAAAGAAACTTCATTGCAAAAAATATGGGATACAATGAAGGCTTATATCAGAGGCCTGATCATAACTTATACAAGAAAGAGGAATATTGAAAAAAGACAAGCACAACAGATCCTAGAAGAGGACTACAAGAAACTAGAGAAAGAACTACGAAGATATCCGCAACAAAAGAATCTTAAAAGTCAAATGGACATAGTCAAGCACAAACTGGGGTTAATGGAAAAAAGAAGAGTTGGCACAAAAAATTAGGAGTGCTAAGCAGAACTTTTTTGAAAATGCAAATAAACCAGGAAGATGGTTAGCATATAAACTGAAAAAAGAGAGGGAGTCAAAAAGGATATTGCAATTAACAGATGAGAATGGAATGGTTCACTATGGGAACGAAGAAAAGAAAGAAATAGTACAAAAATACTATGAGAAACTATATGAACAAGAGACAATTGAAGAAGAAAAAGTTAAACAATACTTGCAAGAAGCAAAACTACCCAAAATATCAAATGAAACTAAATTAATGCTAGAAGAGAAAATAACAATGAGATGGAACTGACAGAGGCGATAAACAGACAAAACATTGGAAAAGCTCCTGGTCCAGATGGACTACCAGCAGAATTATATAAGATGTTAGAGATAGTGAATGAGGTACTGACAAAAGCTAAAGTACCCGGTTCATGGACAGAGGCATATATCGAATACCGATCGCCCTGTGCGCGCGCACAGACGGGGACTCCTCGAGGTGCCGTCGGCGAGACAATGTCGGCTGGCAGTGCCTTGGGGAAGGGCCTACTCTGTTGCAGCTCCCGCCTTGTGGAACCAACTCCCTTTGGAGCTCTGTCTGGCTCCTGATCTTGCTCTTTCCACTGTGATTTGAAGACCGGGTTGTTTGAACAGGCCGGGCTGGACTGACCTCTTGTGGGTGGGGGTGGGTTAAATTTTTTTTTTTTTAGTGATTGGGCTTGTTTGGTTTAATTCTTTTTAAATATTTATTGTTGTCTTTTAATTGTGAGCCGCCCTGAGTCCTCTCGGAGAGGGGGTAGCATACAAGACCAATAAATAAATAAATAAATAAATAAATAAATAAATAAATAAATAAATAAATAAATAGATAAATAGATAAATAAATAAAAATATATTACTGTTATACCAAAAGAAGATACTGATCCACAACAGATAAAAAACTATAGACCAATATCTCTGTTGAATGCAGACTATAAAATATTTGCCTCTATAATGGCAGAAAGACTTAAAAGATATTTAAATTATTTTATACATACAGACCAAAATGGCTTTTTGCCTAAGAGACAAATAAAAGTTAACATGAGGACAATATTGAATACACTGGAATAATATGAAGCACATTCAGAGAAACAAATGGCATTGGTCTTTTTAGATGCACAGAAAGCATTGATAATGTCAATTGGCGATTTATGTTGTTGCAAATGGAAGAGATGGGTTTTGGAGAAAGGTTTATCAAAACAATTGAGACAATATATTACAAACAATCAGGAAAAGTAATGATAAATGGAGACTTAACTGACAATATTAATATTAAGAAAGGAACTAAACAAGGATGCCCTCTGTCACCATTGTTATTCATACTAACTTTGGAAAATAGAAATATTAAAAAAAAAAGAAATAAAGGGAATGAAGATAAAAAAATGAGGAGTATAAATTACAAGCATTTGCAGGTGATCTGGTCTTTATACTAGAAGAACCATTAGAGTCAGGTCCTAAGCTGATAGAATAGAAAATGGAGGGAGGAGAAAAAAAAGGAGGCAAAGAAGAGACTTCCGGTTGAGGCGCCATGTTGGTGCGTAGCAGAGGAGCGAATCTCTGCTCTTAAAAATCCAAAATTCTATGCTTGGTGGCTTCTAGGGGTGTGTCGGACCCTGGAGGGGTAGACAGGAAAAAGGGGAAGATTCGGAGGTCTCAGGGAGATGCCACGATCCCAGAGACTGTAAAGAAGAAAACCAGCAACAAGAGAGGAGGAAGGCCATAGCAATCGAACCAGAGACACGGCAGCCCAGCTGTTTAAAGAAGGAAGCAAAGAGTGAAAAGCAGTAAGCCGAGCAGTGGGAAAGCGTGATCAAAGAAGATTACCAGAACACCAGTGACTAGAGTACAGGAAGAGCAAGGCTCTGAACCGGTGGTGGTGCTGACAGGTGGCTGTTAAAGGCGCTGATTATGGACTAAATGACAGAGCTGTATGCTGACTAATGAAAGGGTGAAAGTTGAGGGGAAGAAAGGCGAAATGGTAGATTCTTTTCTTGGATTACATATATAGACTGCAGAACTATAACATCTATTGGAACACTGAGGAAAAGGGAGAAAAAACTGACTGTGAACAATCGGAATGGTGGAGAAGTGAAGAAGAGGAAAATAATTACTGACGAGAGGACATTTTGAAAGGTCGGAGGAAAAGACTTGGAAAAATCCTTAATCTCTAAATACCTAGAGACGATTTATAGTAAGGAAAGGAGGGAAGATCTGATTTATCTGGGACTATTGAATGGAAAGACTAGTGGAATTGAGATTGTGAAAGGAAAAGGGCACAGCATAAATTGAAGATGGAAAGGAGGGGGAAAATAAGGTGACTGTGCATTTTTGAAAGAAGACATCGGGAAAGAAACTTTGATTTAAAGAGTGACCTCCAAATAATACTGGTAAAATAATACTGAATATTTATTAACATTGTTGAATAATATCTGAAAGACTGGGTGATTGAAGGAAAAGAGGTTGTATATTATATGAAATAGACTGCTAACTAATAATTGCATAGTACTGGTCTCCTCCTCCCACTTGCTAACTAATAATATTTCTGCCTCTGCTTTCTATATATCTGCCTAAAAATACTGTATATATAAATTAGAAAAAAAGACTAGATAACTATATGCACTCTGACTTAAATGCTTAAGAATATCTCCAATCTAAGTTTTATATATAATGAATTGTGTATCCTAACACCTATATTGATTATTTAAGTGCATAGAACTAGTGATTTTTGACTATTGATATCTACTTGCAACTAATATTTAACATTTAACATGAAATTTCCCAATTATATAAAGAATAAAAGCTAGGTCTGATTTAGAGTGCATAAGACAGAAGAATAATATCCAATAACATACATACCAAACTAAATATTACTTAGGAAAGATATTACCACTATATAATTTAATAGAAAAGGAGTAAAGAATATAATTTTAACAGTGACAGTTAATGGTGGATTGGAGAGCTCTGTTGCAGGTAGTAAAAATGGCAATGACAACTACAACTGTAAAAACAGGAAAGAAAGGAACAACAACGGTATCATCTCCCATGGGACAGAGGTTGATAGGTGCGATGCTATTAGCGGAGAAGCCAAATTCAGCTCAAACCCTACAGACAGTACAGGCAACACTATCTATGATGCAAGAGATGATGGTGAAGACTCATGAGCTGATAGCGAGGAATCATGAAGACATGAAAACAGAAATGAAAAGCGAAATAGGTGGGGTGAAAAGTGATATACAGAACCTGGACAATAAAATTGGAACAATGCAAGAAGTAATGGTGAAGAATGAACAGAGACTGAATACAATAGAGGCAAGAACGGATGTGGTGGAAAAAAAATTAGATGAATCAGAACAGAATTGGAAAGTGTTGTATTGTGAACTCCGGGATTCGGTGATTCACATGGAATTGGAGAAAGTGGCATTTTTCCTCAGATTTCAAAATGTTATAGAGGATAGAAAAGAAGATCTGCGCTCAATAATGACAGACTTGATAGCAGTGGCTCTTCAGAAAACCAAACAAGAGGTCTGCAATGATATTGACGAGGTCTAGGAACAATCTGCATGCCGTGAGACATAAATTACCCCGAGAGGTCCACATTCGATTCGTGAGAAAGACAACATGAGACCCGCTATACGGAAAGACCAGGGATGAGCCATTAATATACAAAGATCATGAAGTAGTGACTCTGAAACAAATACCTAGGAGAGTCAGAGAACAAAGAAGAAGTTATCCGTTTCTGTCATCGCAACTGATCAGGAATGGAATACCATTTAGAGGGCTCACCCAGGAGAACTCTATCTTGGCAGGATAAGAAATATAAGATTGATACACTTGACAAAGCACAGGAATTCCATGATCGATATCTAGGACCTGAAGAAGAGCAGGAAAGTAGAGAGGATATAAACACCAGAAGCCAGGAAGAACAACTTTCAGAAGAGAAAGAAACAGGAAGCTCAAGAACACCAGAACAGAGGGGAGAAGGAGAGATAGACCCAGAGAAAGAACCAAGAACAAGAACGACAAGAACCATTCTATACAGGCAGTAATATGGACAGAGAAGTCACCCTATTTTCAATTAATATTAACGGCTTAAACTTACCATCTAAACAAAAACAGACACTTGAAAAACTCAAAGAACAAAATGCAGATATCACATGTATACAAGAAGTTCACATTCCACAGAACCAGGCAGACCTTCTAAAATTTCCTAAACTGGGCAAAATGTATTGGGCTCTCTCAAACCAAAAGAAAAGAGGCATTGTAGTATATGTAAAAGATTGGCTGCATCATAAGCAGATACACAAAGATGAAGAAGGGAGGATGATATTCATAGAAATAATGTTAAATCAGAAAAAGATGTTACTAGTTATAATATATGCCCCAAACACAAACCAAAAAGACTTTTACTCTAAGCTCCATCATAGAATAGTGGAAACTGAATATTCAAATATATGCATAGTAGGAGACTACAATGCAGTCCCAGCTATGGATAAAGACTGCAAAAGTTCTAAAAAGAACAAAAGAAAGAGAATGCTCCTGTCCACTTTTAACAGCATGGCGACAGAATTAAATCTGAAGGATGCATGGAAAGAATTAAATCCCACCCAAAAACAATATACATTCTTCTCCAATCCACACCATTCCTGGTCTAGAATAGACCTGATATGGATGGACACGGGTTTAATGGAAAATATTGAAAAGATAGAGATACTACCGAACGCATGGGCTGACCATAACCCAATTCAAATTAAATGGAAAGGAAAGAGGAGGATTGGAAGATGGACACTTAACAATAACTTATTAAGGGACAAAGAATATATTAAAATGATAGAAGAAGAATTAAAAATATTTTTGGAAATTAACAAGAAGGAACACACATCCCTACAGAATTTATGGGACACAACAAAGGCCTATCTAAGAGGCTTAACTATCGCTTATGATATAAAAAGGAACAAAGAAAAAGAAAGGCGACAACAAGAAGATTGGGTGGAATGAAGAAAAACCTAGAAACTAGTAGACAAAAAGATCCCAGTAATGGAAACATTAACAAAGAAATAGATTTGGTGAAACATAAAATAAATCTGAGTGTACAGGAGGACCTAGCTAGGAAAATTAAATTAACAAAGCAAAATTATTTTGAAAACACGAATAAGCCAGGGAGATGGCTAGCCCATAAATTAAAAAGAGAACAGGAAAAAAGAGTGATAGTAGCTCTCTGAGACCAAGAAGGGAAAATATGTTCCCAGGCCCATGAAAAGAAGGAAATTGCAAAAAAATTTTTTTTACAAACCTCTATAAGCAGGAAGAAATCTCAGAATAACTTATTAATCAATATTTTACAGGGAGAAACTTGCCAGAAATAACAGAGGTAGAAAAAGAGAGTCTAAACAACAAAATATCTATAAATGAAATTAGAAAGGCAATTGGAATACAGAAAGCAAATAAGACTCCCGGCCCAGTTGGAATTCCATCAGAATTTTACAAGGAATTTTAGGAACTACTAGAGGAGCTGATGATGGATCTCTATAATGAAGCCCTAGAAACCGTTAATATACCAAAATCATGGATAGAAGCATACATAACGCTCATCCATAAAGAGCAGACGGATCCACAGCAAATACAGAATTATAGGCCAATCTCCCTCTTAAACGTGGATTATAAGATACTAGCTACAATAATGTCGGAGAAACTAAAAAGGATATTAAATAGAATCATCCATCCAGACCAGAACGGGTTTCTTCCACACAGACAGATGAAGACAAATGCAAGGACAATTTTGGATGTTCTAGAATTTTATGAAATGCACCCAAATAGAACAATGGCACTGATGTTTCTGGACGCCCAGAAGGTTTTTGATAACTTGAATTGGAAATACCTTATCTATCAAATGATCAGTATGAAATTTGGGGAAAAAGTTCTGGGACTTATTAAGACAATCTATAGGACACAGACGGCAAAAATAATAATGAATAGAGAAACTACGGACGCTATAAGGATAAATAAGGGGGTGAGGCAAGGATGTCCTCTGGCCCCACTGCTGTATATACTAGCAGAAGAGATATTATTAACACAAATATGACAGAATAGAGAAATTAAAGGTCTAAATATTTAAAAAGAGGAGTATAAACTCGAAGCCTTTGCCGATGATATGGTATTCATATTGGAAGACCCGAAAGAAATGAGTACTACCTTAATGAATAAAATAGAAGAATTTGGAAAGGTGGCAGGGCTGAAAATCAGTAAAGAAAAACTAAATTAATAACAAAAACTGCACAAAATAGCAAAAGGAAGAGCTGGCAAATAAATTAGGCATGCAGGTAGTGAGTAAAGTAAAATATCTTGGGATTTGGTTGACAAATAGGTGCTCTTCAATTAAAAAGGATAACTATGACAAATTGATGACACAAATATCGAAGGACTTAGATAATTGGGCCAAAATCCAACTGTCTCTATTAGGTCGGATTGCAATAATAAAGATGAATATTTTACCAAAACTGCTATTCCTGTTCCAGATGGTACCAGTCAAGTTGGGGAAAAATTTATTTGAAGAATTAAACAAAGAAATTTCTGAATTTATATGGCAGAAGAAAAAACCTAGGGTAAAGTACAAATGATTACAGGATGCTAGAAAGAAAGGGGGCTTTGGTCTTCCAGAATTTGAATTGTATTATCAAGCTGCCGTAGCCACATGGCTTAAAGATTAGGTCAATCTGACGAATAGAAGGATTCTAACATTAGAGGGCTTTGATCTCCAACTTGGCTGGCATGTGTTTGTCTGGGACGGGAAGAGTAAGCAACATTTGTACTTTCAAAGGCATTGGATGAGAAATGTTCTGTTAAACACCTGGGAAAAAATAAAAAAACCCACTATCCTAAGGTCCCATTGTGGCTATCAACAATGGAAGCAGTTATACAGACTGTACACCCAAATGTCCTGGATTGTGATAAAACTGTAAGATATAGAGATTTACTAAATGAAAAAGGAGAATTAAAAAATAGGAGCCAACTACAACTCCAGGGAATTGAGATAGAATGGTGGCCCTGCTTACAAATACAGACACATTACAAAAAAGACAAAGAACAATTTGGTTTTAGCATGACTCAACAAGAACTTGATAAGATATGGCATGGGGAAGAAAGAAAAATGATCAGTAAAATTTATAAATATTTATTAGACTACAAATTAAAAGAGGAAACTGTTAAAGATTGCATAATAACGTGGGCCAAAAATGTGGGCCACAGTATCAACCTAGATCAATGGGAACATCTTTGGCAGATAAATTACAGATTAACAATGTCAGCCTCATACAAAGAAAATCTATATAAAATGGTTCATCGCTGGCACTTACCACCAGTGAGATTAGCCAAGATGTTCCACAATATGACACCGAACTGCTGGAAGGGCAACTACA
This sequence comes from Naja naja, assembly GCA_009733165.1. Lineage (NCBI taxonomy): Eukaryota > Metazoa > Chordata > Lepidosauria > Squamata > Elapidae > Naja > Naja naja. The sequence continues at coordinate 12,438 of SOZL01001359.1, forward strand.
TTCAGGGAACATACTTCCACATGTGGTGGACTTGCCCATGTGCACAGAAATTTTGGCAATAAATTAGAACCTGGATATTAGAAATAACGAAACAGGAATTAAAATTTGAACCTGAAATCTTTTTATTAGGCATGATAGAACTAAATCTGAAAAAGAAATACCAATACCTGATTTTGCATATCTTAACATATCTTAGCCAGATTAAGCTTTGCCCCAAACTGGAAACTCGCTACGACCCCCTCAGAAAGCATAGTAATTAATAAAATACACGAGTGTGCTGAGATGGATAGACTAACTAAACTCTTAAAAAATAATCAAGTTAGTGATTATTACAAGGTATGGGATATCTGGTATGATTGGTTAAAGAAAAGGAGACATCTGATAATCTGACAATATATTGAAAACAAGGGTGATGTGTAACTAATTGTAAATTTATACATATATAATTAAAGACATTAAAAGAATGAAGAAGTTATTGTAACAAGGTATAACACGTCAATAATAGAAATGTATAAGTGTAACTACTGCTCAAAGCTTGCTGTAAAATGTATGTAGACATATATGTTTGTCTGTTTCTAACTTTATAAATATTGAATAAAAACTTTGTTTAAAAAAAAAGAAAAGATAGAAGAATATGGAGAGGTGGTAGGACTGAAGATAAAGAAAAAACTAAGATTTTAGTGAAGAACATAACGGAAAGGCAAAGAAAATAATTGATGGACAGATTAAATATCCAGATCACAAAAAAAGTAAAATACTTGGGGATACAACTGACAGCAAGATGTGGAACACTTAAAGAGTATAATGATTACAGACTAAAACAACAAATTGCGACAGATTTAGAAAAATGGAAAAATTTACAGCTATCCTTGATAGGGAGAATATCAACAATTAAAATGAATATATTACCAAGAATATTATACTTGTTCCAGACAATTCCAATAAAGTTAGGGAAAGAATATTTTGAGGACTTAAATAAAATGATGTTGAAATATATATGGCAGGGAAAAAAGACAAGGATCAATTTAAAACTGTTACAAGGTACTAGAATGAGATGAAGTTTTGGATTACCCAGTTGGGAACTATACTATCAGGCTGTAACATTGATGTGGATGAAAGAATGGATTACTTTAAAAAATACTAGGCTGTTAATATTGGAAGAGCACGATCTACAATTGGGGTGGCGTGCATTTTTATGGTATAAGAAAACTAAGACACATGTTTATTTCCAGAGACATTATATTCGAGATGCTTTATTGTCAACATGGGAGAAAATAAGGGAACAACATTATTTGAAAATACCAGTCTGGTTATCAACAATGGAGGCTTTTGTGTATCCAAATGTTTTTAAAATGGAACATATTGTTAGATATAATGATGTTTTAAATGAAAAGAGTGAGCTCAAAACAAAACAAGAATTAAATGAACAAGGAGTAAACATGAATTGGTGTTCATAGTATATGCAAATACATTCTAGATATGAAAAAGACAATAAGATAGATGGGTTTTACAAAGAATTGACTGAATTAGATAAAATCTTGACAGGTACTGAAGAGAAGATGATTAAAAAATTGTACAGCCATCTATTAGGAGTGAAACTAGAAGAAGAACAGGTTAAAGAAATGATGATTGCTTGGGGGGGAAATTTTGGATATAGGATAGATTTGGATAAATGGCAGAAATTATGGACTAGAAACTATAAATTAACAATGTCAACAGCCTATAAAGAGAATTTGTATAAGATGTTTTACAGGTGGCACCTACCCCGGCAAGACTAGCAAAGATGTTTAAAGATAAATCGGCAAAATGTTGGAAATGTCATCAGATACCTGGATCATACTACCATATGTGGTGGACATGCACGGAAGCTAAAAGATATCGGACTAAAATACACACATGGTTGGAAAAAAATGATAAAACAACACATAGACTTAAAACCTGAGATATTTTTATTGGGGATTTTGCCTGAAAACTATAGTAAAGAAATAACATACTTGATTATTAATGTATTAACTGCAGCTAGAATTTGTATTTGCTCAAAATTGGAAAAATGAGAAAATTCCGATGGAGCAGCAGGTGATTAAGAAAATAATGGAATGTGCAGAAATGAGTAGATTAACATTAGCAATTAGAGAACAAGAAGAAAAGGAGTACTATAAGATTTGGGGGTTATTTTATGGATGGCTAGAAAATAGAGTAAGAAATTAAAGGATATTGTATTAATAAAGATATACTAAAATTGATTATTTTTGAATAAAATTTAATATGAATATAATTTAGTAAGATTTGGGATTTGCCTTTAAGGATAGTTTGAAATTGAAATAAAAACTTAATGACAATGTAATAATGATATAAGAGGATATATAATGTTGACTATAACATAATATGAATGTAAATTTAATAAGAAATGTATACCAATATTATTATATGCACAAAATATATGTACCCAACTGACACACTGTATAATTGAAAGATGGTTTTATTTGTTGTTTTTGTTATAAAAATAATTTTTTTAAAAAAAAAGTCTGTCAAATTCTTCACACCCGTGTCCCATACGCAATAATATATAATTTGTAGCAACCCGGTTTTGCAATACTGATTTCCGAATTTCACACATTTCATCAGCCATAGGAGCTATAGCCAATGATGTTTCATTAATGCTACGTGCCAAGGCACATGCCAAATGTCCCAATTTAATGTTATCATAATAAGCAGCTCCCCCCAAAAATATACCTAAAAGCCCTGCTTCTACTTTAGATAATATTACCACTTCATCATTACCATCTGCAGAATATGCATCACTAAAGTCAGATATTTTTCCTCTATAAATCTTTTCATGTGAATTATGATGTTCAGATGCCCCCCACTTAGTTATAGGCCAATGTACTGTAGGATATGTGTATATGATAAGGTTTAGGTTTAGGTTCTTCCTCATTTTCCTGCACATGTTCGTGTTCATGTTCATGTGTCTCTCCTGTATCTGCTGTATCATCTAATATTGGCTCCTTATAAAATCTATTATCATGATATATACTAGAATTCATCACCTCATAGTATAATTCTGTTTGCTGATTAATATTCTTAGCATGTGCTACTGCCATAACTGTAGTTAAACATCCTATGGTACAAGGTCCTCCTATTGCATTAGCAGGTATAAATGCATAAGCATATAATCCACAAAACATAAACTATCCTCTAGGTAGGAATAACACTTGTTCCATTGCATCTACCTCTTCAATTTCAGTACAAGGAAATACATCCTCAGTAGGTAAAAAATATATGTAACCTTTTCCTGTTTTTTCTCTGGGTGCTTATATTTCACACAATCATAAGCTGGTAAAATTGTTTTTACCTCAATTACCAACTTCTTTTGATTAGTCCACTTATTTGGCTTCAATGGAGCTCCAAATAAACTAATCACCTTTGACAAATTATAAAAAGTATAAAAATTAGGTTGTAGGGTGATTTTTGCCTCCTCAAATAAAAATTTTCCTGGCACTGGAACTCCTATAAAACATGTGCACATAATATTAGAAACTGTAGTTTCTCCCTTCACACAAAAGGATTAACTATTTAGAGCTACTTTCATTAGCTCCAAAAAAACATTCTCATTTCTCTGTATTGGTCCATCTACACGTCTTGCATGTCTATTCGGAACTGTGGGAACTTTCAGGTATCCAACTGTACATCTACCCCTCCACGTGAATGGAAGTTTTGCAAGAGCTACATTTTCACACAAAAACATAATCTTTAACTAAGTATTTCTTAACTCAATATATGGTAAAAAAATTAGCTCTTCCTCCAAAGTTCTAAATATCATATAGGAAGGTGAATAATTACCATATAATTCAACACATTGGACTTCCGGTGGTGATGTCGTGACAGTGAGAGGTGAAGAAGAACGGGCTCCGTTCTCCAAACCTTTTCCTTAGCATTGAGAGAACCCCTGAGGGGTACACAGATCCTGAAGAGATCCGTGATGGTGTGGGGAAACTCAAGGAGCAGTGTGGCGGAGGGCAACTGCCCCTGCGACAAAGTGATACCCTTGGAGCTCAACGCGTAAGCAGCTGCCATCTCTGAATGGTGGCCTCGAAGTCGCGACAGCCCAGTTGAAAGAAGGAAGCAGAAGTTTAAATTAACAGACTGTGGCATTAATTCGTCTCGATGGTGTGGAGATCACGACCAACAAACAGAGACTGCTTTAAAAGAAGGTTCGTAATTAGTGGAGGGCGAGAGAGGAGGAAGAAAGTGGATTGGAGCTCTGATAAAAAGTGGTGAGCGGGCAGTGGTGCGAGCAGTCACAGGGAGCAGAGGATTTGCCTGAGAGAGTGGAGCTTGATGAATCGGAATGAACAAAGACGCTGAAAAAAGATTATTTATTTATTTATTATTTATTTATTTATTGGACTTGTATGCCGCCCCATCTCCGAAGACTTGGGGCGGCTCACAACTAAAACCAAACACTCAACAATAAATAATTAAAAGAAAATTAAACAATCGCAAGCCCAATATTTATAACATTAAGTTAAAAAATTTAAAAGATTTAAAAGATTAGAGACTTTTAAAAGACACTTAGACTTAAAAGAAAAAGTTGGATTGTGTTGAAACAGACAATAGCTTCTAAACCACTTGTATTTGATAGTGACAGTGACAGTGACAGTGGCAGAGAGGAACGGAAGAGGAAGTGGCTGATGTAACAGAGGCGATCGAAGTCCATTGAACAGGAGAACAGGAGAATTTGGCTTTCGAGATCAGATAACTGAACTGAGGAAAGTACTCTGGAGGGGTGAAAATACCTGATGAAATGATTATTGATTTTTGTTGATTTTTGATTGACTAAATTTTGATTAATGAAATAAGTTTATATTTACATAATCTTATAAATTTACCTATAAAAACTAGAGGTTTGTAAAATTAGGAATTCAGGATTAGAGAATTAGAGGGTAGTTATTTACATTAGACCATATTATATTTATACTTCATATACATATTTATATATTTATATATTTTATATATTCTAAATATTAGATAAGGGGAAACTTGTTAATGAATTGGGGATAAACTTGATTATCTGAGTAAACATTTTAGAACATATATTTTATATAATCTATACACTTCATAAGACTTTATTATATTCCATAATATTTGATATTAATTGAAAACTATATTAATTTAAGATTGCATAGATTTGATAAGGATAAGGATTTTATGATACAACAGTTTGATACATAAGAGTTACAATATCTATTTAGATATTATCTCTAAATCTTGTTGTTAGAAGAATATAAGTTAAGCCTATTTAACTGAAAAATAGAACCTAGTTATACTGTAAGTAATATTGATGATTAATTGATTCTATAAAGACATACGAGAAGAAGAACTCTAAAACAGTGAATGAACTAATAGGAAGTGTACATAAAATATAAAGATAACAAGAATTGAAGTAGTGAATGCTGATCTGGGATAACATATATAATATTTTAGAAAGACAGAGCGAAATATTAAAAGAAATGATGAGCATTACTACAACGACGGTGAAGACCGGAAAAAAGGCAACACCAATTCCATCAATTTCAACAGCAGCTGCTTCACCTTTGACACAAAAAATGATTGAAGGAATGCTCACGACAGAAAAACAGAGTACAACCCCAAATACACCAAATATACAAACTACATTACTAACAATACAAGAATCAATGATCAAGCTTCAGGAAATGATGATGAAAAATCATAGTGAAATTAAAGCAGAAATAAATGAAGTGAAGGAAGAAATGGGGAAACTAAAAAGTGAAATGAAGACCGATATACATAAATTAGATGAAAAAGTAGGCTCAATCCAACAAGCCCTGGAAAAAAATGAACGTTCAATAAAAGAAGTTGAAAAACGAACAGAACAAACAGAGAAGTAATTAGAACTGGTCGATCAAAAGATGAAAATAATAAATAAAGAAATGGAGGACTCTCTCATGCAGCTTCGTACCTAAGGTTCCAAAATGTGGTGGAAACAAAGGAAGAAGATTTAGAATTGGTAATGGCCAAAATACTAGCAGAAACCCTGCAACAAGACAAAAATGAAATTCTGACCAAAATGGATGACATCTATAGGGTGAGCACGAACTATGCCAGATGGCATAAGTTGCTGAAGGAAGTGCACGTACGGTTCACAAGGAAAAAAGTTCAGGATATAATTTACAGAATGACAAGAGATGAACCAATGGTGTACAAGGAAAAAGAGATCCAGAGGTTAAAACAGGTCCTGAGAAGAGTGAGGGAGCAGAGACGGGACTATCGGTTTTTGGCCACACAGCTTACCAAATGGAATATCCTTTTTAGGTGGCTAGTTCCAGAAGGGATGCTAATGACATGGGAGGAAAAGAAATTTAAGATTGATACCTTAGAGAAGGCACAAGAATTTTATGACCAGTTGGTAGGACCAGAGGACCAAAGCAGTAAGGAAGAACTTGAGTCAAACAGCCAGGAAGAACAACAACAATAACAAGGAAGTAAAGAAGGAGACCGGAAGAGAGAAGAGAAAGAACAACAAGAAGACCCAAGGCTGATAGTAAGAACCCTAAGAGACACAAGAGCCAACGGACGACAAAGACTAAGATACAATTAAGGAGATGGGAGAAGAAATCAAACTATTATCAATAAATATAAATGGATTAAATTTGGTAACTAAGAGAAAAAGAACAATGGCAAAATTAATTAAACAAAAAGTAGATATAATATGTTTAGAAGAAACACATATCCAAAAAACAGATGAAAAATATTTAGAATGCCCTAAACTAGGAAAACTATATACAGCATCAGTGGACCGGGAAAAAAAGGGAATAGCCGTATATGATAAGGAGAAAATAAAAACAAAGTTAACCTTCATGGATCCCAAAGGAAGAATACTAATGATGGAAATGTGGATAGCCAAAAACCAGTATTATTAGTAGTAGTATACGCACCCAATGAAATTCAACAGGAGTTTTATAAAAAGTGTCAAATCCTGTCGAGCACTGGACACCTTTTCCAATAAACCACATTACAGTAATGATATACGATGGTAGAGTTTATTGCAGGTCTTCCAATCACGATCAGTAACTACAGCAACGATATTCTGTGCAAAGTCAGCATTGAGAGCAACTGCCTCTCAACACTGTCTTTATATCCTCTCCTCCCCATTAACCTAACATCCGCCCATTAATTAAGTCCCCGCATCTCCGATTGAACCTATCTCTTCCTCCCCTTAACCCATCCTCTCTTTCTCCAGCATGTCACAGCTCACACCTCCCCCCTAACCCAGCTCTGCAGATCCATCAACATAACAAGGATTAAATGAGTAAACAGTCTGGTTTGGGGAGCCACCCCGCACCACAGCTAACGTCTCCCAAACTGCCTGCATTCTTCAGCAATCAAGAATCTTCAGCAATCTCCAGCAACTTGGGGAGCCATCCTGCACAACAGCTGACGGGCCCTCATTACTTCCCCCAAACTGCTGGCTAAGATCGCTGGTGGGGAGGATGTCGGAACACTTGTCAGCCCTCAGAGTGTGTGTCAGAAATGTTTGGATGCTGGTTAGACTGTGGTTGGATCGCCGAGCCCGACAGTGGAAAGCATAGAAATATTATCAAACACCTGGGCAGACCACAATCCACTTAAAATAGTTTGGAGAGGTTGGAAAAAAACAAACCAAAGATGGACCTTAAATACACAAATATTAAGAGATAAAGAATTTACTTTGATATTTAGAAAAGAATTAGAACTATTTTTCAATGAGAATATTAGACAACACACATCATTAAAAAACCTCTGGGATACCATGAAGGCCTACATACATGGAATCATAATATCATACACAGCCAAAAGAAACAAAGAGAGGTGAAAACAACAAAATATATTACAAGAAGAAATTAAAAATTTAGAAACCCAGCTACAGAAAACACCACAAAACACTACATTTAAAGAACAATTGACTTTAACTAAACATCAACTTAACATATTAGAACAAGATGAAATGGTGACAAATTCAAAAGCAGCTAAACAAACCTTTTTCGAGCAAGCAAATAAACTGGGAAGATGGCTTGCACATAGACAAAAAAAAGAGAGAGAAGAAGAATACATCAATTACAAGATGAGAATGGAGAATAGCAGCATACCATGGAAGAGGGGGAAAAATTGCATACCAATATTTTGAAGATTTGTATAAAACCGAGGAGGTAGATGAGGAGAAGATAAGTTATACATCTCCACCCCAGGCCACATCAGTGATGCCCTCTCCGTGATATCCCGTTGTCTGGATGTGGTACAGAGCTGGATGGACAGGAATAAGCTTCGGCTCAATCCAGCTAAGACAGAGTGGTTGTGCATACCGACATCTCGGTCCAGTCATGAGATTCCACCTTTGGTCATCGGGGGAGAGGTGTTGCCCACCGTGGACAGGGCACGGAATCTGGGGGTCCTCCTGGACTCACGGCTCAGGTTGGAGGAGCAGGTGTGAGCCGTGGCCAGGGGGGCCTTTGCCCAGGTCTGGCTGGTTCGCCAGTTACTCCCATATCTGGTCCGAGATGCCCTGCGTATGGTCACTCAGGCACTTGTCATCTCCCGACTCGACTACTGCAACACTCTCTATTTACGACTGCCGTTGAATACCATCCGGAGGCTTCAACTGGTGCAGAATGCGGCCGTGCAGGTTGTGATGACAGCCTCCCAGTACTCCCATGTTACACCCCTCCTACGCGACCTGCATTGGCTACCAGTTGCCCTCCGAGTGAGATTCAAGGTTTTGGTACTAACATTCAAAGTCCTACAAGACATGGGTCCAGGGTATCTACGAGAACGCCTCCTGCCAACATCGAATGCCAACTGCCCTGTACGAGCGCACAGACGGGGGCTCCTTGGGGTGCTGTCTGCGACCCAGTGTCGTCTGGCGGTGTCCTGGGGGAGGGCCTATTCTGTGGCAGCTCCCACTTTGTGGAATCAACTACCCCTGGGGCTCCGTTTGGCCCCTGACCTTCGCACCTTCCGCCATGACTTAAAGACCTGGTTGTTTGGACAGTTTGGGCTTTGCTAACCTCTTGGGGGTGGTGGTCTTATTTTAAATTGTGGGGTTTTTAGAATGAATTTGGCTTGTTTATTTAATATTGTTTTAGTTAATCTATTTATTGTATTGTTTTTAGTTGTGAGCCGCCCCGAGTCCTTTTCGGAGAGGGAGCGGCATACAAGTCAAATAAATAAATAAATAAATAAATAAATAAATAAATAAATAAATAAATAAATAAATAAATAATAGATATCTAGGTATTATCTGTTCCAATATAATCTTTACAGTCATCTGAGCATTTGCTCTTGCACATGGAAAGGCTTCAACCCATCCAGTTAAATGATCTACTATTACCAGCCGATATTTTAATGTCCCCACTGCTGGCATTTCAGTATAATCTACCTGTATTCTCTGGAATGACCAAATAGCCAAATCTCTTCCCCCTGCCATTTTGTCAGAGCGTTTGCAGCGTGACTACCATTATGAGACAACCCAGGAGCAAAACACAGCACACAGAGACTTGGACATTTAACAGTGGTGGTTTATCTATAAGACAGTTATATACAGAAATATACGTGGTAGGCAAAATAACTTACAAGCAAGCAAACTTTCTTCTTCCTAACTCCACAGAGACCTCTGCAATGAATACTGGACACAAGGAGAGAGAACCACACCCTCTAATGGCTGCAATATATGAACACCTCTTAAAGGGATCTTTAATCCACAGTCTTAAAGGGAAATACCCATGCTATGCTGATTCATCCTTGTTACATCAGCCACATCTGGCAGCTATTTACTGCTGGTTGGCTCTTAAATCCCAAGACTTTAACACATTTGCTTATGCATAATCTTTTTATTTATTTGTACACAATGTATACATTTCCTCCCCACTTGCATGGCTATTGTATACATGCCTCTACAAATACACTTTCTTTAAATAAAATCTATTAAAGCTTGTGTTCCTCAATGTGTTCCTTCATGCACTCTATTAGATTTCTCATAACAGGTTTGTTTACTATTTGTAATCCACCTTTTGTTATCCACTTCCCATCTATCTTTTCTGCACCTTTGTCTCTCATTTGTTTTTCTTGATCATCTGTAAAATCAGGTTGTACATCACATTCCAAAGTAGGAATTAAAACCATTAACTGCTCTTCTCTCATTTGTGCAGTTTCTTTTGCAGTCTCATCTGCTAATTTATTACCCATAATATGTTTTGAGTTTCCCTTTTGATGTGCTTCTATATGAATTATAGCCAGCCTTTCCAGCCCTTCAGCTGCTTTTAGCACTGCTTTTATAAGATCTACTTGTTTTATTTCTTTCCCTTTATTGGTTAGAAGCCAAATTTTACCAAAAGTCTGTAAAATCCCATAAGCATATGTTGAATCAGTGTAGATATTACCAGTTGCATTTGTTAAAATTTTCAAAGCTTGTAATAGAGCAAAGACCTTGCATGTCTATGCTGACCATTCAGAAGGAAGCCTCCCCGCTTCCAAAGTTTCTGTGTCCCCATTAATCACTGCATACCCGTTCTTTCTTTTCCCATTCTCTACCTGAGAAGATCCATCAATAAACAGATTAACTCCTCCCTCTATAGGGCTATCTTCCAAGTCCTCCTGTACTTTAGTTTGTAGATAGATAGCTTCTACACAATCATGTCCTATATCAATCCATTCTTTTCTCTCATCTGAAAGAAATTCGGCTGGATTCAAATTCCTATCAGTTGAGACAACCAAGTTCTCATGGGACAATAAAATTGCCTCATATTTCAGAATTCTAGAATGAGTAAGCCACCTCTGAGCTTTTTGCATCAGGATTTGTTCTCACCTGATGAGGACTACTTACCACCAAAGCCCCTCCAAAAGTTAACTTTCTACTTTCTTCCACTAGTAGTGCAGTAGCAGCCACAGCCTGAATGCACAAAGGCCAGCCATGCACCACTGGATCCATCAATTTTGATAAAAAATCTACTGACTTTTTCTTCCCAGCCCACATTTGGGTTAACACACCTTTAGCTATACCATCCTCCACTGCTACGAACTATTGGAAGGGTTTCTTTAAATCAGACAAGCTCAATAGTGGAGCTTGTGTCAATGCTTTCTTCAACATCTCTATCCTTTCCACATCACCTTCCTTCCAAACAACATCCCGTGGTTCATCTTCTAACAACTTCTCATACAAAAATTTAACTTTTTATGTATAACTATCTATCCATAATCTACAATACCCCAACAATCCTAACAGCTTCCTAACTTCTCTCTTATTTCGTGGTAGGGGTTGTCTAACTATCCCCTCTATCCTTTCTGGATTCATCTTCTTATTTCCTTGACTTATCAAATGTCCCAAGAATTTAACTTCAGGTTCTACATACTGTAATTTCTTTCCTGACACTCTTAATCCTTGCTGTCCCCAAAAGTTCAATAGCTCATTTGTTCCTTTTTCTACATCCCCTTTCTTTTCTCCTGAAATCAATATATCATCCACATATTGTATCAGATTTATACCCATAGGTGGACTAAATTTCTCCAACACCTGCTCTAATGCTTGCCCAAATAGATTAGGACTTTCTGAAACCCCCTGCGGTAATACACACCATCTATACTGATGGTTACGATGTGTATCTGGATCAGCCCATTCAAAGGCAAAAATATCCCTTGATTCTTCTGCCAATGGGCAGGTCCAAAAAGCATCTTTCAAATCTATCACACTAAAATATTTATGGTTATGTGGTATTCGCCCTAGAAGTGTATATGGATTAGGTACAACAATATGGCAGCATTCCACTATCTTGTTTACCTGTCGAAGATCCAAAACTAAACGAGAGGTACCATCAGGTTTTTTTACAGGTAACATAGGTGTATTAAATTCAGACATGGCAGGTTCGATTAATCCATCCTTTAGGAGTGATTCTATTACTGCCTTTAATCCATGTCTCCCTTCCATTGAGATATCATATTGTTTTTGTTTTACTGGTTCTACTCCTTCCTTTAAAGTAACCTTTAATGGGGGAATATTTAAAACACCTCTATTGCCTTTAGCTTCCCAAACAATAAGGTCTTTGTATCTTTCCTGTTCTTTAGTTAACAGATTTATAGTATAATTGTTCTCTGCAAATTTAAGCTCACATCCCAGTAAGGATAAAGCATCTCTGCCTAATAAATTTATTCCTGCTTCAAGCACTAATAAAACATCCAAGTTTATCTCACATTGTCCTCTTTTTAAACATATATTTTCAACCAAAGGTACTTCAAAAGGCTCCCCTTTAACACCTGCTATTTTCAAGGTTTTCCCCTCCTGTGCAGTTCCTCTGGGTATTTTACATAATGATGTTCTTGCTGCACCAGTATCTATCAAGAATACAATCTTGTTTTTCTGTACCATCCTGAGCCTGGCACCTACCTTAGGTTGGAGCTGCATACATCATTGTCAGGGTTCATGCAGTGGACACATATGAGGGTACCTTGTTGCAGTTCACACCTCAGCTTTAACTTACACCTTTGATCTGTGTTGCTAGGTGCCCAGTTCTGTTCCCTGCAGCACCAGGGGGCCTAGTAGCAAATGGGGAGAAGAGAACAAAGGGATACTCAAGGATGAGATGAGATTGATGGGGAGCCATCTATCCTTTGCAGGACTATGTGGAATGTGAAAACCTAAATCAGGAGGCCAGAATTGGGGACCAAGCTGATGTCTCTAAAGGTATAAAAAGATCACCACACTTTCCTAAGGTGTGGCCTTCCTTTTGTATATGTTTGGAATGGTTTACCCAGCTCTTTGTTTTGATCAAATTAAACACTGATTCTTTCTCAAGCCTCCGCTTAAGTTCTTCTTTTGGCTCATTGTTGACTTAAGCACATCGCCAAACCTTACATTTTTCTGGCGCCCAACAACATGGGGCTCGAAGGCACTGTTTTCCTGCGAGGTGGTCGCATTTGGCTACCCACGAGCTGAACCCCTTTGAAGCTTGGCGGCCTTTACCACAAACAGAAGAAACCGGTGAGGACCAAACACGACATCAAGAGCGCTCCCGGCACGTTTGAACCAGTGACTTCAACCTGCTCAGACGTCAGCAGATTCCGATTCTAGCCAGACCTGAACACTGATTGAAGAGGCTTGGACTGGGTAGTGGGGAAGATAGTGCTCTCCTAGGTTAGTAGAAATTTATTTTGGGTGGGGAGGGGAGGGGAGTGTTGTTTTGTGTGTGCGTGACTGAGACATGGGAAACTTCTACTAGAGATCTGCCCACAAGGTGATAGTGGAGACTTGCTCTGCATTTTCATCCCTCCAAGAGGAGATCGGCTAAAAATAGTCACTTTGAAAGGAGTGTGACTGTTGGAATGAGAATTTGGAGATTCAGGGGAGGGTTCTGACCAACTTTGAACTGACGGAAAGGTCTGAGAAATCCCCCTAGGAGAAATGGGCAACAATATAATACAGGGCCCCACGCACGAGGGGGGCAACATGCTCGACCTTGTTTTTGTCTCGGAGCAGTGGCGTAGTGATCTGGGGGTGGGCAGTGTTAATGCCCAACTCGTTGCATGGTCAGATCACTATCTCCTACGGCTGGTCTTCCAACAGGCCGTCCCACGCTGCTGAGATGAGGAGCCGCTGAGATGGTTCCGCCACAGACACCTGATGGACCCTGAGAGGTTCCCGGCAGAGCTGGGGTTTCTCCCCATCTCCCTTATCCACAGCTCAGCCGAGGTGCTGGCAGCTGCATGGCAACAAGCTGCCTCCGAGGCCCTCGACAGGGTTGTCCCCTTATGTCCCCTCACTCGCCGCAGATCCCGGGTGGCTCCTTGGTTTATGGAGGAGCTCCGGGAGATGAAGCGACGTAGGAGGGGTTTAGAGAGCAGGTGGAGATCGACCCGTTCCGAATCCGACCAAACCCAGTTGAGAGCCCATATTAGGACTTACCTGGGAGCTTTGAAGATGGCGAGGAGGGCTTACCTCTCCACCCTCGTAGCGTGTCCAGAATAATTGCCCGGCCGCCCTGTTCAGGGTCACACGCTCCCTCTTACATCGGGAGCTGGAGGTGGACCCTTTGCAGGGTAGGACTGAGGAATTTGGACAATATCTGTCGGATAAGATCGCTAGGATCCGGGAGGGGTTGAACTCTAATTTGCAGTGGTCTGAGGAGGGAGTTACAGAGAGTCTGGCCGATGTCATCTGGGCTGAGTTTGATCCTGTTTCTGAGGATGAAGTGGACAGGATTATGTGATGACTGAGTTCCACCACCTGTTTATTGGACCCGTGTCCTTCCTGGATGGTATATGCCTCCAGGGAGACCACGTCATGGCTGGCTCCAGGCAGTTGTTAATGCCTCGCTGAGAGAGGGGTTCTTTCCTGCCACCTTGAAAGAGGCGGTGGTGAGACCCCTCCTGAAGAAGCCTGCTCTGGACCCAGCCGTTTTAAACAACTTCGTCCAGTCTCCAACCTTCGCTTTTGGCAAGGTTGTTGAGTGTGGTGGCTCAGCAGTTTCCGCTTTTCCTGGAGGAAGCGGACTATCTAGATCCGTATCAGTCGGGCTTCTGACCTGGGTACAGCATGGAGGCATTGGTCGGCTGATGGATGATCTCTGGAGGGCTTGGGACAGGGGATTTTCCTCTGTCCTAGTCCTATTAGATCTCTCAGCGGCTTTTGATACCATCGACCATGGTATCTTATTGCGGCCTCGGGGGTGGGAGTGGGGGCACTGTTCTGCAGTGGTTCTCCTCCTACCTCTCGGGCGTTAGCATCGGTGTTGGCAGGAGGGCAGAGGTCGGCCCGAGGGCACTCACATGTGGGGTCCCTCGGGGGTCCTCTCTCCCTCCTGTTCAACATCTATATGAAGCCACTGGGTGAGATCATCCGTGGTTTTGGGGTGAGTATCATCAGTATGCTGATGATACCCAGTTATATATCTCCACCCCAAGCCAAATCAGTGATGCCCTCTCGTGATGACCCGTTGTCTGGATGCGTGCGACCTGGATGGGCAGGAGCGGACTACAGCTCAACCCGGCTAAGACTGAGTGGTTGTGCGTCAGGCATCTCGCCCAGTCAGTTGATTCCATCTTTGGTCATAGGGGAGAGGTGTTATGCCCTGTATCTGGGACGAGGGCAGTGCCCGTTACGGATCCCACTCATTATGCACTTGTGACGCCCCGACGACTACTGCAAGCGCTCTCTATTTAGGACTGCCCTTGCATACCATCCGGAGGCTTCAGCTGGTGCAGAATGCGGCTGCGCTGGTTGTGATGGGAGTTTCCCGATACTCCCATGTTACACCCTCCCTGCGAGCTGCATGGTTGTTGCCCTCCGGTGAGATTCAAGGTGTTGGTGTTAACATTCAAAGTCCTTACGATATGGGTCCGGGTACTTGCGGGAGCGTCTCCTGCCAATATCAAACACCGACGCCCTGTCGCGCACAGACAGGGACTCCTCGGGTACCATCGGCTAGACAATGTCGGCTGGTGCCCCGGAAGGGCCTATTCTGTTGCGCCCCCACCCTGTGGAACCAACTCCTCTGGAGCTGGTTGGCTCCTGATCTTCGCCTCCTTCTGCCATGATCTGAAGACCTGGCTGTTTGAACAGGCGGGCTGGACTGACCTCCTGGGGTTTTAAGTATTTTAATGGGTTTTTAGTGATTGGGCTTGTTGATCTAATTCTGTTTTAAATATTTATTGATTGAAGTACTGTGTTTTTTTAATTGTGAGCCGCCCCGAGTCCTTGCGGAGGAGGGGGCATATAAGTCAATTATAAAATAAATAAATAAAATAAAATATTGGTAGCTTGTTCGGAATGAATAACCTCGTAAAGAGAGTAGAGCCATGTTCCCCTCTGGACTGTGTGCTAGCCCACTGGGACAAGCTAAAACCTATTGTAGCAATACAAGTTGTTTTTAAAAAGGAGAAGCTGAAAACCGTCTGTACATCCATCTGGCCAACCTACTTCATTGGTCCTAAAGTAGGAACATGGCCACCAGAGGGCAGCCTTGATTTAGATTTTGTCAACAAATTTACTGATTTTCTGACTGCCATCACGGGAACTGAAGAGGAACTCTATGTTGGTTTCTTCTCCAATCTCCTTTGTTGGCCAGACATTCAGAAAGCGTGTGGGCTCACTCCCAGACCCTTTTCAAAAATTTGCCCCATCACTTTCAAAAAAAGGAAAAAGCTAGCCAAAGTGACTGAAGAGGAAGACAAGTTTCCCCCACCATACTATGTTGTTCTCCCTTCCCCTAATGCAAATGCTGTGCCTTTACTGGCTCAAGTGCCACCGGCAGCATCACAGCCTGCTTTGTAGGACCAAGTGCTTCCAACAGCCCCGCAGCCTGCTTTGCAGGACCAAATGCTTCCAGCAACATCACAGCTGCCCCAGCCTGCTCCACAAGATTCAGTACCCCCGGCAGCTCAACCTCTGTATCTGGATCTGTCTGCTTTAGGTCCTCCTCACACCAGAACCGGACAAACTTACATGCCTGCTGACCAACCAGGTCCCTCAGTCCTAGCCCCACTTCGACAGGTTCCTATGAAAGACCGACTGGTGTATATTCATATACCCTTTACTACCAATGATCTTAATTGGAAAACAGGACTTCTCCCTTACAGGGAATCCCCCCAAAGTTATGTGGAACTTGTTCAACATGTAATGGCCACCCATAAACCTAATGTGCCTGACCTTTTCACTCTCTTGTTGACACTCTTGTCTACCGAGGAAAAACAACAAGTTCTTAAAGCCACCATGGCACACTATAAAGCTGCTAGGGAACATGGGATTCAAACTAATCAGGATGCCCCAGCCTTATGGCCTGAACCCCTGGCTCTTTTTAACCCCAACTTTGAGGTTGATCCCAACTCAGATCAGGGTGCCCTAATTCTCCAGAGAGCCCAGGATTCCATCCTTCAAGGACTGAAACTTGACATCCCAAAAATAGTGAACTTTCACCGTGTTCATAAGATCATTCAAAATTTGGGAGGGCGGGGTTGTCATCACAGCGATACGATGTGCCTCACAGAGAGCTCTGTGAGACCATTGAAATCCAGCTGTAACAGAGGTCCCAAATGGACCTAAATCACCTCAAAGGGGTGATGAGGGTAGAGACCACACTTTGGTGACTGCAGGGGGTCTGCAATCTCCCTGATCGGCCCGGAGAAGGCTCTCCTATCTGACAGCAAGGAAGACGGCCATTGTGTGCCATTCCGAAGCTGGAGCAGTCACTGGAAAGAAAGTGAAAGTGGAAGATGGTGTGAATGGACTGGGTGAGATATTTTTAAATCTGAATATTTAAGAACAAAAAGAAGAAAGAGCCCCCTGGAATACAACTAAGGGAAGTGAGACCTAAAAGTGGGGGTGGAATTATTTTTCTTTCCACCTCCTGAAGAAAAGCGGCGAGGAGAACTTTTATGAGCCATAATTAAGACAGGAAATTGACAAAAAACTGGCTGAAAGAGTGTATTTAGGAAAACCGGACTGGATATTTCAAATAGAATATAATACTACAAAATCAATCTAGAATTTTTGGATAATACAAAACTGATTTTATGGAGCTTATTCTATAACTTTTATAACTTTTGAACTTACACCAAATACAGTATATTAGAGGGAAAAAGAGAGATGCAGAGCAATAGTGCCACCTAAAGGCAAAAGTAAACATTACAGTGGAAATTATACAGATTGAAAAACTTAACCTTGAAGCTTGAAGGATGTGTTGACTGAAGAATTAAATAGAGAGTGGAACACTAAAACTTTGTTTTTCAAAGAGTGTAGCTCTTGGAACTTAAAAGAAAGTAACAGATAAAGTCAACAGAAGCTGGATGTTGCCTTTTTTCTTTGATTTTTTTTTAATGTTTTCTCTATGATCTCTACTTTTGGATATAAACTTGTTGGTGGTTGAATTTCTGGGTGTGGTGGGCCTATTTGGATTACAAATTATTGCTATATTAATTTCTTCTACATTAACAAGATGGATTAGGGTTTGAAGAACCTGAAGAAAGGAGAATATTTTAAAGAGTGACAAAAGTTGGCCTTGGATTATAACTTTTTGGGATATAACTGAACTAAATTTTTTATTCTCTGGTGCAGTGGTCGCCAACCAGTGGGCCATGGCCCACTGGTGGTCTGCGAGAAAATGTTGGTGGTCGCAGAGAAATGTCACCCCAGAGCACCCCCAAAGCAATTAATCCAGGCTGCACAGGAACACAAGGCTGCACCGCCCACATGGCCCGCAGGAACCCTCCCAGCCCACTCACTCCTTACCTGGCAAACTTGCCTGCTAAGTTGCTATTTTTCCTTTTTTTCCCCAACCATCAGCTGTTCTGCTGTGCCGGGAGGTTTAGATTAGCTAGAAAGCAGGAAACCATTGGACTTCTTGCTTTTTAGCTAATCTTTAGTTCTTCAGCTCTGCTTTTAAGCAGAGCCAAACCTCCCTTAGGACTGAAGGTTCTATTTGTCAGTGCAGACTCAGATAGTCAATGGCAGATAGATAGATCTCTGAATGAATCTGTGATTCTGTGAGCAACTCAATCTGCCTGCCTGCTTTGCCTGATTTTGGGTAAAAGTTGCTCTTTTTTAAATAAAAAATTCAATATTTACATAAATATTTATATTTACATACAAGTCATGCCCAACCAGTCACATGACCACCAAGCCACACCCACAAATTAGGCCCCACCCACAGAACTGGTTGTTAGTAACTTTGAATCCCACCCCTGCCTCTGTGTTTTTGTGTGTGAGAGAGAGAGAGAGGTTAGATCAGATCTCTCTCTCTCTCTCTCTCTCCCACCAATGTCATCAAGCCACTGTCAGTCAAAATTCATATTAGTGGTCCCCAGGATTTAAAATTATGAGTTTGTGGGTCCCTGAGGTCCAAAAGGTTGGCGACCCCTGCTCTGGTGGATTATAAATATTGGATTTTAAAATGAAGAAAACTACATCTGCACCATCTTCAGCTTCCTCATCAGCAGCTTCTAGCCCAATGGGCCAGAGAACCTTGGATGCTCTGCTACAGCAAGAGAAAGCCAATGTTATGCAAGCACAATTGAAAAACATGATACAAATGCTTCATGAAGATATGAAAGAAAGGAAAAAATGGAATGGAAACTAGAAGGAAAAATGGAGAAAGTAGAAGGAAAAATAGAGACTTTTCAACAAATGATGGCGAAAAATGAACAAAAAGTAGAAGAGAAAGCCGAATTAACAGAAAAAAGAGTGGGAGAACTGGATTATAGATTGACACAGGCAGATAGAAGCAAAGATAGAATAAAATTGCATTAGAGATGGACAAGGCAGATTTTTATTTGAGATTTCAAAACATGGAAGAAGAAAAGGGAGAAAACTTAGCGGAGATAATAGCAGAGTTGTTGGCAGCGGCCTTGGAGGTGACCAAAGAAAAGATCTTGGCAGAGATGGTTGAAGTATTTAGAGTACATACTAGATATGCAATGAGAAATAGACTCCCCAGAGATGTTATGTAAGACAAAAGGAAGAATTGGTGGATGCTTTGAAGATCCAGGTCACAAATAAGCTTAAGTACTTGGGGATATATTTGACAGCAAGATGTAGTACACTTAAAGAGAATAACTATCTTAAACTCAAACAACAGATTGCGACAGATCTGGCAAAATGGGAAAATTTACAATTATTTATTTATTTATTATTTATTATTTGAACTTATATGCGCCCCATCTCCGAAGACTTCGAGGCGACTTACAGCTAAAACAGGAACAATAAATAGTTAAAAACAATTAAATTAAACTATAAGTTCAAACATTATAAAACCTTAAACCACCCCTCACCCAAAGGGTCACAGCCAGTTGGTCAAACAACCAGGTCTTTAACTCCGCGGCGAAAGGTCTCGGAGATCGGGGCCAGGCGGAGCCCCAAAGCAGTTGGTTCCAGAGGTCAGGAGCAGCGACAGAAAAACTCGTCGTCGGGAACCGCCAGGCGGCATTGACCATGACGGGACCCGAGTCCTTGCCTATGGGCTCGCACAGAGGCGACCGGTATTTGATATTGAAGAAAAGCGGCTCCCTTAAGTATTGAGGACCCATGTCATGAAGGACTTTATATGTTAACACCAAAACCTTGAATCTCACCGGGCGCAAACCGGCAACCAATGCAGGCAGCGCGGGGAAGAAATTATATGAAGAACGGGTAACTCCATCACCACCAGCGCCGCGCATTCTGCACCAGCTGCAATCTCGGATGGTATGCAAGGGCAGTCCCAAATAGAGGCGTTGCAGTCAGAGAGTCTAGGTAACAAGGGAACATGAGACGCCATCTTGAGGGCGTCCCGGTCCAGAAAAGGGCGGTGTTGTCGAACCAAGCGGGCTGGGCAAAGCCCCCTCAGCAGCCCCACCTGCTCCTCCAGGCGCGGGCACATCAGGAGGACCCCAGATTCAGCGCCCTATCCACAGGGAACACCTCCCACCTCCTATGGCCAAAGATGGATAATCTAAACTGGGCGGGGCGCCGTATGCACACCTGCCACTCAGTCTTGGCGGGTTGAGTCGAAGCATGTTCCAGCTCATCCAGCTCCGTGCCGCATCCAAACACCGAGTCATCAGGGAGAGGGCATCACTGATCTGGTCTGGGGTGGAAATGTACAGCTAGTATCATCATCGTACTGATGAAATTTCACCCCAAAACCAGGATGATCTCACTGAGCTTCATGTATGGATGTTAAACAAAGGGGAAAGGACGAAAGGACCCTGAGGACCCCACCTGAAGAGCACCCTAGGGGCGACCTGACCCCCACCAACACCATTGCGACCGCCCGAGTAGGAGGAGAACCACCGAAGAAGCGGTGCCCCCACTCCCAACCCCTCAAGGCGGCGCAAAAAGGATACCATGGTCGATGGTATCAGCAGCTGAGAGATCTAATAGGACCAGGACAGAGGAAAACCCCCTATCGAGCCCTCCAGAGATCATCCATCAGCGACCAATGCCGTCTCCGTGCTATACCGGGTCAGAAGCCCGATGATCTGGATCTAGGTAGTCCGCTTCATCCAGGAAGCGGAACCTGCTGAGCCACCACACTCTCAACAACCTTAGCCAAAAAGCGAAGGTTGGAGACTGAACGCAGTTGTCTAACACAGTCGGGTCCAGGGCAGGCTTCTTCAGGAGGGGTCTCACCACCGCCTCTTTCAAGCGGCGGAAAGACACCCTCCCTTAAGGGCGTTGATAACTGCCGGAGCCAACCGCAGTGACCTCCCTGGCGGCATAAGCCAGCCAGGAGGAACAGGTCCAATAAACATGTGGTGGAACTCATTAGCGCATAATCCTGTCCACTTCATCCTCGGGAAGCGGATCGAACTCATCCCAGATAACAATAGCCAGACTCCTGCACCCCTTCCCCAGACCACTGCAAATCAGAGGACAACCCGTCCCGAATAGAGCAATCTTATCCGACAGATGTTGAACAAATGCCTCAGCCTTACCCATAGCGGGTCCAGCCCCCCTCTGAATGAAGGAGGAGCGAGTAACCCGAAACAGGCGGCGAGGCGATTGTCTGCGGGCGCTATGAGAGTGGAGAATAAGATCTTCTGCCTCTCTCATAGCTGCCAGGTAAGTCCCAATAAAGGCTCTTAGCTGGATCGGTGGGACTGGGAAGCGGTGGACCTCCACCTGCTCTCTAACCCCTCGGCGGCTTCATCTCCGGAGCCCTCTCAGTATACCAAGGGCAAGCCGGGATCCGCAGCGTAAGGGGCATGGGGACAACCCTGTCAAGAGCCTCTGGCAGCCCGTTGCCAGGCCACTGCCAGATCCTCGGCAGAGCTGTGGGCAGGGAAGAAGGAAAAACCCCAGTTCTGCCTGGAACCTCTCAGGGTCCATCAAGCCTGAGGCGGAACCATCTAAGTGGCTCCTCATCCCAGCAGTGGGGCGGCCTGTTGGAAGACCAGCCGTAGGAGATAGTGATCAGACCATGGAACAGGCAAAGTCGTAATAGTGACCTGCCCTCTGTCACTCCGCCACTGTTCAGAGACAAAAACTAGGTCAAGAGTATTTCCCCTCCATGAGTAGGGCCTTGAATCAATGGGTCAGGCCCATGGCCTCCATGGAAGCCATGAATTCCTGGGCCAAACCCGACCCCACCCCAGGAGGCAGATTAAAGTCCCCAGAACCATAAGGTCCGGGAGCTCCACAGCCACCCGGAGGAGATCAGCCCAGGCAGGGCTGCTGCCACACAGCTGGGGGAAAGGTATGCTAGCAGCAGACCCACCCGCCCATTAGGCCCCCACCTCAGGAGGAGAATCTCACTCCCGCCTATCTCTGCAACAGAGACCTCCCTTGGAAACAAGGTCTCCCGAACAACCACGGCCACCCCACCACCCCTACCCTGGGCCCGTGGGTGCAAACCGAAAACCTGGTGGGCATAAATCAACCAGAGGGACACCCCCTCTGGGCCCAACCAGGTCTCAGTGATGCAGCCAGGTCCGAGCCTCCTCCTCAATGGTCTCCCGAGGAGGAGGACTTATTAGCCACAGACCTGGCATTAAAATACACCAACCTGAGCCCAGGGATCCTAATCCCAACGCCCCTCGGGAGGAGGTCATAGGGTGGGGCGGCGCAACCGGCTTTAAATGTGGTGCGTGATCCCCAAACCGATATGGCCTATGCCTCGTCGTCCTCTTCCAATCCCGACCACCCTGGGAATGCGGCCCCATCCCGGGCCGGAGCCCCACCGACCCCCAACCCCACACTCCGCCGCCCCGGGCTGCAAAATGACCCCTCCACCCCACCCCTCCTAACCCTTTAAAACAACAATTAAAATTTTAAAACTTCGACCCTTAACCCTTAATTTAAAATTTAACCCATTGATTGCAGCATGCCACCTCTGGGATCCCAAGATCCGTCATCAAGGTAAGCTGTCGACAGTCCACTGGGCCAACTCAAAGACAAGGGCGCAGTCCTGAGTGCCCACAGTTCGGCGAGTAAGGTCCCATAACAGTTGACAAAATTCATAAGGGGTCAGAGTAAAGTATGGCAGCCAGGTGATGTTAAAATATCCAATGGAGAAAGAAAGGTACAGGCAACAGTAATCAAGCGTTCCAGTCTCATAAATGGTCTCTCACTCCCGTTCAGGGGCGAGATGGTAATAAATGGCAACCGCTCTCTCACTGCGGTAAACCAAACAACTCGAAAAACTGTAGGGTCCGATGTTAAATCCCTCTACTCTCTCACAGTAGAGGGATAGTCCTCCATCGTCCTCACACAACAATGGGACCTGTCCAATCAAGTCCTGGTAAAAGGAGAGGTCGAGGTGATAATTAAGGACCGTGGCCATTGGAGAAAAAGATGGATACCTCCACAAAAATCCGTAGAAATAGGGAGGAAAGGGGCCAGGCAGTCGAGTTTGCATAAACGGCAGCAGTGAGCCAGCATAGCACCAGTTCGATGAGGGCGGAAATCCAGAGGAGCCTAAACATCGGGCTCCTCACGAGAGGCAGGGTCCAGGGCCACAGAAAATAGCCAACACGCGGGAATGATCACTAATTGGGAGAATATCAACAATTAAGATGAATATATTACCTAGAATGTTATATCTGTTCCAGACAATTCCAATTAGGTTAGGGAAAGATTACTTTGAAGATTTAAATAGAATAATTTTGAAGTATATATGGCAGGGAAAGAAAGCAAGAATAAAGTTAAAACTGTTGCAAGATGCTAGAATGAGAGGAGGATTTGGCCTGCCCAACTGTGAGTTATATTATCAAGCAACAAATTTGATGTGGGTTAAGGAATGGATAACACTAAGAAATACTAGATTATTGACACTAGAAGGACATGATTTGTTGTTGGGTTGGCATGCCTTTCTATGGTACAAGGGAACTAAAACACAGGGATACTTTAGAAGACATTACATATGTGAGGCTTTGTTATTAAATTGGGTGAAGATTAAAAAGCATTGCTATTTAAAAATTCCAGTCTGGTTATCGACCATTGAAGCATTTTCTTATCCAATAACATTTAAAAAGGAACAAACAGATTTGGTGAAATATTGAATGAAAAGGGTGAACTTAAATCTATGCAAGAACTAGAACAAGGTATAAAGTTGAATTGGTTTTCATATGTGCAAATACGCTCTAGATATGATAAAGATTTTAAAACAGAAGGTTTCTATGATAAATTGACTGACTTAGATAAAATTTTGACAGGTACTGATGAAAAGGTAATTAAAAAATTATATGGACATTTATTGGAAATTAAGCTAGAAGAAAAACAAGTTAAAGAAACCATGATTGCTTGGGGAAAAATTTTTGGATATGGGATTGATTTAGAGAAATGGCAAAAATTGTGGTCTCAAAATTATAAAAAGACAATGTCAACAGCATATAAAGAAAATTTGTACAAGATGTTTTACAGGTGGCACTTATCCCCAACAAGAATAGCAAGAATGTTCAAGAATAGATCTGAAAAATGTTGGAAATGTCATCAGATACCCG
This sequence comes from Naja naja, assembly GCA_009733165.1. Taxonomy (NCBI): domain Eukaryota; kingdom Metazoa; phylum Chordata; class Lepidosauria; order Squamata; family Elapidae; genus Naja; species Naja naja. The sequence goes on from SOZL01001359.1 coordinate 36,891, forward strand.
GTTCATATTACCATATGTGGTGGACATGTGCAGAAGCTAAAAGATATTGGACTAAAATCCATACATGGTTGGAAAAAATGACAAAGAAACATATAGATTTGAAACCAGAGATATTTTTATTGGGAATTTTACCTGAAATATATAGTAAGGAATTGAAATATTTGATTGTAAATGTATTAACAGTGGCTAGGATTGTATTTGCTAAAAATGGGAAAAATGAGAAATACCAATGCAGGAGGAAGTTATTAAGAAAATAATGGAATGTGCTGAAATGAGTAAATTGACATTTGAAATTAGAGAACAAGAAGATAAACAATTTTATAAGATTTGGGATTTATTTTATCAATGCTTAGAAAATAAAATATGGTAATGAAATATGTAGAACTTTATAATATAAGGAGAATAGAACTATATAGAATATATAAAGAGGCATTATTATATCATAATTATGGGATGGATTTAGGATGACAATATGAATTGTTATAAGATAAATCAATTTAAAAATATAGATTATCTCGCATAATAATTAATAACAGTATAGTCAAATGATTGATTAACAATGATAATAAATGTATTTAGAAATATCTGTTTGATAATATGAGAATGTATACAAACAATTGTAAGTGAGGACTATGGAGAAGACGACAAAAATTTGTAACCAACCCACACACTATATGTATGTAATTGGAAGATGACTTTATGTTTTTATGTTTTGTTTGTGTATGTTTGTCCTAAAATAAAAATTAAAGGAAAGGAATTCTCAGCAAATTAGAAAAACTAAAGCTGGATATAATCTGCTTACAAGAAGTCAACATTAAAAGGAAACACAACGAAGTATTGGAATACCCTAAAAGCAGGAATTTACATGCCTCTTGCGCATAACAAAGTAAGAGGAGGAATAGCATTGTACATAAAAGACAATAAACACTAAACAAATTTTAAGGATGAAGAAGGAGGATTTTGATGGTGGAGATCATGCTGGAGGACAAGCAGATATTGTTGATAGCAATACATGCACCAAATAATGACCAAGAGGACTTTTATGATAAATTGCACAAGAAAACAATAGAATTGGGTATCAAAATATATGCATAGTAGGAGATTTTAATGCAATTGTAGACCCAGAATTGGATTATAAAACCAGGAAAACAAACAAGAAAGTGAGGAAACCTTCCAAAGGCCTTTTTAAAATGGTGGAAGAATTGAGAATTCAAGATGTTTGGAGAGAGACTTACCCCAAGAAAAAACAATACTCATTTTACTCAAATAGACATATGTCCTGGTCCAGAATAGATATGATGTGGCTATCAGCAGAGTTAAGATCTAACATACAAGAGATAGATATTGAAACAAATATCTGGGCAGATCATAATCCAATTAAAGCTATATGGAAAGGACAAAAAAAAAGAAACCGAGATGGACAATGAATCAAACAATATTAAAAGAAAAGGAATATATTCAGTTTGTGGAAAGAGAATTGGACTTTTATTTAAAGAGAATAGAAAAAGAAGAAACATCATTACAAAATTTATGGGATGCAAAGGCATATATTAGAGGATTGCTGATAACATATGTAGAAAGAGAAATAAGAAGAGGCAGCACAAAGTAATTAGAATATAGGAGTTTACAGAAGGAATTACAGAAAGATCCACAAAAATATAAAAAACCAAATATTATGAAAACTATATGATCAAGAGATAACTTCAGAGGATAAAATAAAACAGTATTTACAAAAAGTGGAATTACCAATAATACCAGAAACAGTCAAAACAACTTTAGAAGAAAGAATAACAATAATGGAATGGAAGCAATTAAAGACAAAATGGCAAAACACCAGGCCTGGATGGACTACCAGCAGAATTATATAAAGAC
>SOZL01001359.1:39762-69860 GCA_009733165.1 Naja naja
TTTATTTATTTATTTATTTATTATTTGAACTTATATGCGCCCCATCTCCGAAGACTGGGCTGACACAACTAAAACAGGAACAATAAATAGTTAAAAACAATTAAATTAAATTATAAGTTCAAACATTATAAAACCTTAAAACCACCCCTCACCCAAAGGGGTCACAGCCGGGTTGGTCAAACAACCAGGTCTTTAACTCACGGCGAAAGGTCTCGGAGATGGGGGGCCCGGAGCCCAAAGGCAGTTGGTTCCAGAGGTCAGGAGCAGCGACAGAAAAGGCTCGTCGTGGGGAACCGCCGGCATTGACCGCCGGCGGGACCCGAGTCCTTGCCTATGGGCTCGCACAGGCGACGGTATTTGATATTGGAAGAAGGCGCTCCCTTAAGTATTGAGGACCCATGTCATGAAGGACTTTATATGTTAACACAAAACCTTGAATCTCACCGGGCGCAACCGGCAACCAATGCAGGCAGCGCGGGAGAGTATGGGAGAACGGGTAACTCCCATCACCACCGCGCCGCGCATTCTGCACCAGCTGCAATCTCGGATGGTATGCAAGGGCAGTCCCAAATAGAGGCGTTGCAGTAGTCGAGCCTAGAGGTAACAAGGGCATGAGTGACCGTCGCAGAGGCGTCGGTCCAGAAAAGGCGGTTGTTGAACCAAGCGGGAGCTGGGCAAAGCCCCCTGCAGCAGCCCCACCTGCTCCTCCAGCGAGCCGTACATCAGGAGGACCCCCAGATTCAGCGCCCTATCCACAGGGGGTAACACCTCCCCCTATGGCCAAAGATGGATAATCTAAACTGGGCGGGCGCCGGTATGCACAGCCACTCAGTCTTGGCGGGTTGAGTCGAAGCATGTTCCGCTCATCCAGCTCGTACCGCATCCAAACACCGAGTCATCAGGGAGAGGGCATCACTGATCTGGTCTGGGGTGGAAATGTACAGCTGAGTATCATCAGCGTACTGATGAAATTTCACCCCAAAACCACGGATGATCTCACCCAGCTTCATGTAGATGTTAAACAAAAGGGGAAAGGACCGACCCCTGAGGGACCCCACAAGAGAGCACCCTAGGGGCGACCTGACCCCCCCAACACCAATGCGACCGCCCGAGGTAGGAGGAGAACCACCGAAGCGGTGCCCCCACTCCCAACCCCTCAAGGCGGCCAAAAGGATACCATGGTCGATGGTATCGAAAGCAGCTGAGAGATCTAATAGGACCAGGACAGAGGAAAAACCCTATCCCGAGCCCTCCAGAGATCATCCATCAGCGCGACCAATGCCGTCTCCGTGCTATACCGGGTCGGAAGCCCGATTGTCTGGATCTAGGTAGTCCGCTTCATCCAGGAAAAGCGGAACCTGCTGAGCCACCACACTCTCAACAACCTTAGCCAAAAGCGAAGGTTGGAGACTGGGCAGTTGTCTAACACAGTCGGGTCCAGGGCAGGCTTCTTCAGGAGGGTCTCACCACCGCCTCTTTCAAGGCGGCGGAAAGACACCCTCCCTTAAGGAAGCGTTGATAACTGCCGGAGCCAACATGCAGTGACCTCCCTGGCGGCATAAGCCAGCCAGGAGGACACGGTCCAATAAACATGTGGTGGAACTCATTAGCCGCATAATCCTGTCCACTTCATCCTCGGAAACGGATCGAACTCATCCCAGATAACAATAGCCAGACTCCCTGCACCCCCTTCCCCAGACCACTGCAAATCAGAGGACAACCCGTCCCGAATACGAGCAATCTTATCCGACAGATGTTGAACAAATGCCTCAGCCTTACCCCATAGCGGGTCCAGCCCCCTCTGAATGAAGGAGGGAGCGAGTAACCCGAAACAGGCGGCGGGCGTTCTGGGCGCTATGAGAGTGGAGATAAGATCTTCTCGCCTCTCTCATAGCTACCAGGTAAGTCCCAATAAAGGCTCTTAGCTGGGATGGTCGGACTGGGAGCGGGTGGACCTCCACCTGCTCTCTAACCCCCGACGGCGCTTCATCTCCCGGAGCTCCTCAGTATACCAAGGGGCAAACCGGGATCCACGGCGTAAGGGGCATGGGACAACCCTGTCAAGAGCCTCTGGCGCAGCCGTTGCCAGGCCACTGCCAGATCCTCGGCAGAGCTGTGGGCAAGGGAAGAAGGAAAAACCCCAGTTCTGCCTGGAACCTCTCAGGGTCCATCAGGCCTGGGCGGAACCATCTAAGTGGCTCCTCATCCCAGCAGTGGGGGCGGCCTGTTGGAAGACCAGCCGTAGGAGATAGTGATCAGACCATGGAACAGGCAAAGTCGTAATAGTGACCTGCCCTCTGTCACTCCGCCACTGTTCAGAGACAAAAACTAGGTCAAGAGTATTTCCCCTCCATGAGTAGGGCCTTGAATCAATTGGGTCAGGCCCATGGCCTCCATGGAAGCCATGAATTCCTGGGCCAAACCTGACCCCACCCCAGGGAGGGCAGATTAAAGTCCCCAGAACCATAAGGTCCGGGGCTCCACGCCACCCGGAGGAGATCGAGCCCAGGCAGGGCTGCTGCCACACAGCTGGGGAAAGGTATGCTAGCAGCAGACCCACCCGCCCATTAGGCCCCCACCTCAGGAGGAGAATCTCACTCCGCCTATCTCTGCAACAGAGACCTCCCTTGGAAACAAGGTCTCCCGAATAACCACGGCCACCCCACCACCCCTACCCTGGGCCCGTGGCGGTGCAAAACCGAAAACCTGGTGGGCATAAATCAACCAGAGGGACACCCCCTCTGGGCCCAACCAGGTCTCAGTGATGCAGGCCAGGTCCGCAGCCTCCTCCTCAATGGTCTCCCGAGGAGGAGGGACTTATTAGCCACAGACCTGGCATTAAAATACACCAACCTGAGCCCAGGGATCCTAATCCCAGCCCCCTCGGGAGGAGGTCATAGGGTCGGAGCGCAACCGGCTTTAAATGTGGGGCGTGATCCCCTAAACCGATATGGCCCTATGCCTCGCGTCCTCTTCCAATCCCGACCACCCTGGGAATCGCGCCCCCATCCCGGGCCCGAGCCCCACCGACCCAACCCCACACACTCCCGCCGCCCCGGGCTGCAAAATGACCCCTCCACCCCACCCCCTCCCTAACCCTTTAAAACAACGAATTAAAAATTTTAAAACTTCGACCCTTAACCCTTAATTTAAAATTTAACCCATTGATTGCAGCATGCCACCTCTCGGATCCCAAGATCCGTCATCAAGGTAAGCTGTCGACAGTCCACTGGGCCAACTCAAAGACAAGGCAGTCCTGAGTGCCCACAGTTCGGCGTAAGGTCCCATAACAGTTGACAAAAATTCATAAGGGGTCAGAGTAAAGTATGGCAGCCAGGTGATGTTAAAATATCCAATGGAGAAAGAAAGGTACAGGCAACAGTAATCAAGCGTTCCAGTCTCATAAATGGTCTCTCACTCCCGTTCAGGGGCGGAGATGGTAATAAATGGCAACCGCTCTCTCACTGCGGTAAACCAAACAACTTCGAAAAACTGTAGGGTCCGATGTTAAATCCTCTACTCTCTCACAGTAGAGGATAGTCCTCCATCGTCCTCACACAACAATGGGACCTGTCCAATCAAGTCCTGGTAAAAGGAGAGGTCGAGGTGATAATTAAGGACCGTGGCCATTGGAGAAAAAGATGGATACCTCCACAAAATCCGTAGAAATAGGGAGGAAAGGGCCAGGCAGTCGAGTTTGCATAAGCGGCAGCAGTGAGCCAGCATAGCACCAGTTCGATGGGCGGAAATCCAGAGGAGCCTAAACATCGGGCTCCTCACCGAAGGCAGGGTCCAGGGCCACAGAAAATAGCCAACGCGGGAATGATCACTAATTGGGAGAATATCAACAATTAAGATGAATATATTACCTAGAATGTTATATCTGTTCCAGACAATTCCAATTAGGTTAGGGAAAGATTACTTTGAAGATTTAAATAGAATAATTTTGAAGTATATATGGCAGGGAAAGCAAGAATAAAGTTAAAACTGTTGCAAGATGCTAGAATGAGAGGAGGATTTGGCCTGCCCAACTGTGAGTTATATTATCAAGCAACAAATTTGATGTGGGTTAAGGAATGGATAACACTAAGAAATACTAGATTATTGACACTAGAAGGACATGATTTGTTGTTGGGTTGGCATGCCTTTCTATGGTACAAGGGAACTAAAACACAGGGATACTTTAGAAGACATTACATATGTGAGGCTTTGTTATTAAATTGGGTGAAGATTAAAAGCATTGCTATTTAAAAATTCCAGTCTGGTTATCGACCATTGAAGCATTTTCTTATCCAATAACATTTAAAAAGGAACAAACAGATTTGGTGAAATATTGAATGAAAAGGGTGAACTTAAATCTATGCAAGAACTAGAACAAGGTATAAAGTTGAATTGGTTTTCATATGTGCAAATACACTCTAGATATGATAAAGATTTTAAAACAGAAGGTTTCTATGATAAATTGACTGACTTAGATAAAATTTTGACAGGTACTGATGAAAAGGTAATTAAAAATTATATGGACATTTATTGGAAATTAAGCTAGAAGAAAAACAAGTTAAAGAAACCATGATTGCTTGGGGAAAAATTTTTGGATATGGGATTGATTTAGAGAAATGGCAAAAATTGTGGTCTCAAAATTATAAAAGACAATGTCAACAGCATATAAAAGAAAATTTGTACAAGATGTTTTACAGGTGGCACTTATCCCCAACAAGAATAGCAAGAATGTTCAAGAATAAATCTGAAAAATGTTGGAAATGTCATCAGATACCCGGTTCATATTACCATATGTGGTGGACATGTGCAGAAGCTAAAAGATATTGGACTAAAATCCACACATGGTTGGAAAAAATGACAAAGAAACATATAGATTTGAAACCAGAGATATTTTTATTGGGAATTTTACCTGAAATATATAGTAAGGAATTGAAATATTTGATTGTAAATGTATTAACAGTGGCTAGGATTGTATTTGCTAAAAATGGGAAAAATGAGAAAATACCAATGCAGGAGGAAGTTATTAAGAAAATAATAGAATGTGCTGAAATGAGTAAATTGACATTTGAAATTAGAGATCAAGAAGATAAACAATTTTATAAGATTTGGGATTTATTTTATCAATGGTTAGAAAATAAAATATGGTAATGAAATATGTAGAACTTTATAATATAAGGAGAATAGAACTATATAGAATATATAAAGGGCATTATTATATCATAATTATGGGATGGATTTAGGATGATAATATGAATTGTTATAAGATAAATCAATTTAAAAATATGAATATCTCATAATATGAATGAATAACAGTATAGTCAAATGATTGATTAACAATGATAATAAATGTATTTAGAAATATCTGTTTGATAATATGAGAATGTATACAAACAATTGTAAGTGAGGACTATGGAGAAGATGCACAAAAATTTGTAACCAACCGACACACTATATGTATGTAATTGGAAGATGACTTTATGTTTTTATGTTTTGTTTGTGTATGTTTGTCTAAAAATTAAAAAAAAAAATTAAAGGAAGGAATTCTCAGCAAATTAGAAAAACTAAAGCTGGATATAATCTGCTTACAAGAAGTCAACATTAAAAGGAAACACAACGAAGTATTGGAATACCCTAAAAGCAGGAATTTACATGCCTCTCTTGCAACAAAGTAAGAGAGGAATAGCATTGTACATAAAAGACAATAAACACTAAACAAATTTTTAAGGATGAAGAAGGGAGGATTTTGATGGTGGAGATCATGCTGGAGGACAAGCAGATATTGTTGATAGCAATACATGCACCAAATAATGACCAAGAGGACTTTTATGATAAATTGCACAAGAAAACAATAGAATTGGAGTATCAAAATATATGCATAGTAGGAGATTTTAATGCAATTGTAGACCCAGAATTGGATTATAAAACCAGGAAAACAAACAAGAAAGTGAGGAAAACGCTTCCAAAGGCCTTTTTTAAAATGGTGGAAGAATTGAGAATTCAAGATGTTTGGAGAGAGACTTACCCAAGAAAAACAATACTCATTTTACTCAAATAGACATATGTCCTGGTCCAGAATAGATATGATGTGGCTATCAGCAGAGTTAAGATCTAACATACAAGAGATAGATATTGAAACAAATATCTGGGCAGATCATAATCAATTAAAGCTATATGGAAAGGACAAAAAAAAAGAAACCGAGATGGACAATGAATCAAACAATATTAAAAGAAAAGGAATATATTCAGTTTGTGGAAAGAGAATTGGACTTTTTATTTAAAGAGAATAGAAAAGAAGAAACATCATTACAAAATTTATGGGATACTGCAAAGGCATATATTAGAGGATTGCTGATAACATATGTAGCAAAGAGAAATAAGAAGAGACGAGCACAAAAGTAATTAGAATATAGGAGTTTACAGAAGGAATTACAGAAAGATCCACAAAAAAAGAATATAAAAAACCAAATATTATGAAAAACTATATGATCAAGAGATAACTTCAGAGGATAAAATAAAACAGTATTTACAAAAAGTGGAATTACCAATAATACCAGAAACAGTCAAAACAACTTTAGAAGAAAGAATAACAATAATGGAATTAACGGAAGCAATTAAAAGACAAAAGAATGGCAAAACACCAGGCCTGGATGGACTACCAGCAGAATTATATAAAGACCTGCAAGACTCTTTAAGTTATATAATGTTGGAGGTGTTCAATGACTTATTGTTAGAGGCGAAGGTACCAAATTCTTGGATGGAAGCATATATTACTCTCATTCCAAAAGAAGACTCAGACTTGCAACAGATTAAAAACTACAGACCGATATCATTATTGAATGTGGATTATAAAATATTTGCGTCAATTATTGCAGAAAGACTGAAGAGATTTTTAAACCAGTTTATACACCCGGACCAAGATCCACAAGAAGGACCTAAACTAATGGGGAAAATAGAAGAGTATGGGGAAGTGGCAGGACTGAAAATAAATAGAGAAAAACCCATCAGTTTAAGAGTTATTTTGGACCAAGAATATCCGGGACGCTGAGAAATAAGGGAAGTGAAAGTAGCAGATGGTAGGAGATTTCACATGTACACACAAGAATGTACTGACTAACAGTCAGTATTAGAGAGCAAGGAAGTAACCCCAGTAAAATTCCATCTCACTGAGGGGGATGCTAGGAGAAAGGTATATAAGTAAGAGATGTATCTCAGATCATGGCCACTGATGGTAGCTATTCCTTGCTGGACTTAGCTGCTATCCCTGGACCTCATTGCAATGGGTTAATGATGTAAGTAATGCTGTAGTGTGTTACTTTAATGGCTGATCATGTTCCAAATTGCTCATGAAATAAACCTTTGATTCTAAAGTAGGAATTGTTTCTTGTATTACTGTCTATTTGTTTTATTGGTCTTGTTTTATGACAGCCAATGGTGCCATGACTTGGATGAAATGGCCGCTGAAAGAGACCTGCTGTCCAGTTAGGACCCCTGACTGCTTCTTGGTTTCAGGTCATCAGCCAACTTTCATACGAACCATTTACTTTGAGTCAAAGGTAAGCCATTTGGTCCTTGTATGGACTACAAAATAGTTAGACGGGGTGGGGTGCTGAACAGAGAGGGTGAGATCTGTCTTGTAATTTGGCTGCAAGGTAAGGGTCACAACCAGACTTGCTTCAGAGACAGACTTGTGTCTTTCCCGGCGTATCTCACTGGCAAAGCAGTCCAGGGTGGGACCCTGTGACTGGGACCTGGTGGAATATCGCTCCCCCTGAGAGTTGGCCACTCTCTTGTAGTAGAAGGAGGGTTACAGAAGGAGAACAGTTTGGATAAATTGTAAGTATAAGCTTAGATACAGTTGTGATCAAACACCTGTGAGGGTGTAGGCAGGTAGGAAAAGCCTTGCTTCCTGCACTCCTTTATCAGGTGGGAGTTTGAAGCGTGTAGGCCTTGGTGGTGCAGGCTGTTAATAGCCTAGCACTTAGTTCCAGCTGCCTGTAATTATTGCAGGCTCGAATCCCACCAGGCTCAAGGTTGACTCAGCCTTCCATCCTCTCGGGGTAGGTAAAGTGAGGACCCAAGATTGTTGGGAGCAATAAGCTGACTTTGTAAAAATGCCACTTAGTAATAAGCAGGCATATACAATGGAAGGAAGGCTCTTGCTGAGCACACTGGGTTGTATCCCAAAAAATTGTAAGCCGCCCTGAGTCTTTGGAGAAGGGCGGCATATAAATGTAATTAAAATAAAATAAAATAAATTTATTAATGGGATTTATATGCTGCCCTATCTCCCGAAGGACTCAGGGCAGCTCACAACAGTAAAAAACATACAATACAAAAATTTAAAATTTAAAAAATATTAAATAGAAATCCCAAAAAACATTAATTAAAACCAGCAACAACGAATATACACTAATAAAACCAATAACCCACCCCCCAGTCCAGGTCGCCCTGTTGAAATAGCAGGTCCATCCGCAGCTCAAGGGCAGCCACAGGGTGGGTGCTCCCACAGAGAAGGGTCTGCCTCTGGGGGTTGCCAGCCGACACTGTCCGGCCGATGGCACCCTGAAGAGGCCCTGTCTGTGGGAGCGCACGGGACCCTGGGAAGTCGTTACTGGCAGTAGATGTTCCCGCAAATACCCCAGCCCTAAGGCATGTAGGGCTTTATAGATTACCAGCACCTTGAATCTCACCTGGAGGGCAACCGGCAACCAATGCAGTTCACGCAGGAGGGGTGTAATGTGGGAGTATCGGGATACTCCCATCACAACCTGCACAGCCACATTCTGCACCAGTTGAAGCCTCCGAGTGGTCCGCAAGGGCAGCCCCATGTAGAGAGCATTGCAGTAGTCTACACAGGAGGTAACGAGCGCATGAGTAACCGTACGTAAGGCATCTCAGTCCAGATAGGGGTGCAACTGGTGCACCAGGCGAACCTGGGCAAATGCCCCCCTGGTCATGGCTCCCACCTGCTCCTCCAAACTGAGCTGTGCATCCAGGAGAACACCCAAGTTGTGAACCCTATCTACGGCGGGTAACACCTCTCCCCCCATAACTAAAGAAGGAATATCCTGGATAACCCAAGATGCCGGTACGTACAGCCACTCGGTCTTGGCCGGGTTGAGTCAAAGCCTGTTCCTCCCCATCCAGATCCGTACCGCTGCCAGGCATCGGGACATCACGTCGAGGGCATCGTTGGGTTGGTTTGGGGTGGAGATAAAAAGCTGGGTATCATCAGCATACTGATGGTACCTCACCCCAAAACCGTGGAAGATCTCACCCAGTGGTTTCATATAGATATTGAACAGGAGGGGAGAAAGGACCGACCCCTGGGGCACCCCACAAGGGAGGGGCCTCTGGGTCGATCTCCGCCCCCCTGCCAACACCGACTGTGAACGACCCGAGAGGTAGGAGGAGAACCACCGTAAAACAGTGCCTCCCACTCCCAAACCCTCGAGGCGTCGCAGTAAGATACCACGGTCGATGGTATCGAAAGCCACTGAGAGATCTAATAGGACCAGAGATCATCCACCAGCGCAACCAATGCCGTCTCTGTGCTGTACCCAGGCCTGAAACCCGATTGATACAGGTCTAGATAATCAGTTTCCTCCAGGAACATCGGGAGCTGCCGGGCCACCATGCTCTCAACAACCTTCGCAACGAAGCGGAAATTGGAGACGGGATGAAAGTTGTTCAAAATAGCCGGGTCCAGGACAGGCTTCTTGAGGAGGGGCCTCACCACCGCCTCCTTCAAGGCAGAGGGGAAGTATCCCTCACTCAAAGAAGCGTTGACAACTGCCTGGAATCAGCCTCATGTAACCTCCCGGGCAGCATAAACCAGCCAGGAGGGACACGGGTCCAATAAACACATGGCGGCACTCAGTTTCCCCATGATCCTGTCCACCTCATCCAGAGTCACAGGATCGAATTCTTCCCAGATGGTATCCACAAGACCTGTCGCTTCGCCCCCATCAGACTCTGACCAGTCGGAGTCCAGACCAGCCCGGATCTCAGCAATCTTTTCTGACAGATGCTGACTAAACTCCTTGGCCCACCCCCGCAAAGGATCCTCTCTCGTCTCCTGGTTAAGGAGGGAGAGGGTGACCCTAAACAGGGCGGCCGGGCGATTATCTGCTGATGCAATGAGAGCAGAGAAGTAAGCATATTTCACCGCTCCCATCGCTGCAAGATAAGACCTAGTGAAGGTTCTTAACTGCGATCGGCCAGATTTGGACTGACTGGACCTCCAACTGCTCTCTAGGCCCCTCCCTTGTATATAGGTTTGCTTGTGAAACGTTGCAGTTTTGTCTTGAAATCTTTCAACCAGGTCCTACTTCGACTGGCTCCCCCTTCCAGTGCTTCCCAATCACCTGAACAATTAATGATGTGGTAAGGACAGTACTGGAGTGGTGGTTCAGACACAACATCTCCATCAAACAGGTAAAAGGCGGTTTGTAATGGGGATCTTGCTTCTGCCTCACCATTCTCAATATTTTCATTCTTGTTGCCAGCACCGTAGTGAAGGAGCAAAGAGAGGGGTTGTGGTCTTTCACTGGCAGATCCTACAGGACGCACTGTTCCTTTGGCTCTGACAGTGTTAGATTCTACCCCAAGATTTGGCTGATATTCAGTTCCCTATGTAATCAGTGTTAATTCAGTATGTTGATGATCTCTTGCTTGCCTCCCCTTCCTTGGAAGCTTGTTCCACTGACTCTCTTGTTTTGCTCCAGCGCCTTGCTGCCAAAGGACACAAGGCCTCCAAATCTAAGCTTCAGCTTTGTCTCCCTGAAGTTGTATATTTAGGCGTGTGACTTTCCCATGGCTCTCGCTCAGTGCTTCCCTCTCGTGTTCAGACTATTCTGCAACAGCCCAAACCTACTACCCAGAAGGCCATGCATTTCTTCTGGGGATGGCTGGGTTCTGCATGCTCTTTCCACTGCTCCTGTGCTAGGTCTTCCTGACTAATCTAAACCCTTTACTCTTTATTGTCATGAGCGAGAAGTCTTTGCCCTAGGTGTCCTCACACAGTCTTCAGGTAATGCCCAACGTCCTATTGCTTACTTCTCTACTGCTTTGGACCCTGTTGCAGCTGGATTACCTCCATGTCTATGGGCCATTGCTGCTGCTACTCTATTAGTAGACCACTCTGCTGATCTTGTTTTAGGCCACACTCTGATAGTGGCTGTTCCTCACTCCATCTCTGCCCTTCTCTCTCATACTAAAACTAGGGTTTTGTCCTCCTCTCGTCTCACTCACTATGAGGCTACACTTTCATCTTCTCCTCATATTTCAGTTTGTCGTTGCCCTCCTCTTAACTCTGCCTCCCTCCTCCCCATACCTTCTGATGGAGAACCTCACGATTGTGAATTCCTGTGTTCTTTTCTTTCTAAGCCTCGCCAGAATTTATCTGACATTCCCATCCCCAATTGTGACCTTGTTCTGTTTACTGATGTCTCTTGCTATTGCTCCCCTTCTGGTGCCCTCGTGGCTGACTTTTCTGTCTGCTTCCCTTTTGAACCTTTGACCTCAGGGCCACTACCTGGCATCCACTCTGCACAGGTCGCTGAACTACTTGCTCTCACCCAAGCTCTACACTTGGCTGCTGGATGCTCTGTTACCATCTACACAGACAGCCGCTATGCCTTTGGAGTTGTTCATGACTTTGGCCAGCTATGCCAATTGCGGGGATTTCTCACTGCTCAAGGTTCCCCTGTCAAGAATGCTCCATATGTAAAGAACCTTCTAGACGCTCTTCATCTACCTGCTGCTGTGGCTATCTTTAAATGTGCTGCTCATCAGTCCTCTACTGATGAAATAGCTGTAGGCAACTCTCTCACCGATGCTACAGCCAAGAAGGCTGCTTTAGCCCTTCCTGATCCCTCTGCCACTTTCCTCTACACTGTGGATGCCTTCCCTCCCTTTGCTTTGCTTGAAGATTTAGCTGATGCTCAGGCCTCTTCTCCGGCCTCTGAGCAACAAGTGTGGGCTAATGCGGATTGTGCCCCAGATGGCTACAACATCTGGCACCACCCAGATGGCCAACCTGTGTGTCCCCGGTCCCTGCTGCCTTATGTAGTTTGTCTCCAACATGGGCCAGCCCTTGTTGGACAGGAGGGAGTATCTTCATCTATCAACAAGGAGTGGTTTGCCCTGGGAGTGCACATAATGGCTAAACAAATTTGCTCCACTTTCTCTATTTGTCAACAGCACAATATTGGTCAGCCTATTTCCACCATTCCAGGATCCCATCCCCCACCATGAGGACCCTTTGTGCATATTCAAATGGACTTTATACAATTTCCTAAATGTTTCGCTTATGAATATGTATTGGTTCTTGTTTGCATGTATAGGTTGAGGCCTACCCATGCGCAAAAACTGATGCCGTGACAGTGGCCAAGTGCCTTCTTAAGGAATTCATACCTCGGTTTGGTATCCGGATATATTTGGGAAGTGATAGAAGGACACACTTCACCAACCAGGTAATCAGGGAGGTGTGCAAAGCCCTCCAAATTGACCAAAGGCTTCATTGTGGCAATCACCCGCAATTGAGTGGAAAATGTGAACGAGCAAACTTGACCTTAAAGAATAAATTTGCCAAATTATGCAAGGAAACTAACTTAAAATGGCCAGATTGCCTTCCATTGGCTCTGATGTCTATGAGGATGACACCCTCAAAGGTAACCAGCCGTCCCCCTCATGAGATACTAATGGGCCACCCCATAAGAATGTCTGCCTCTCCTCCAACTTCTGGACAGTTACCTGATATCCACGCCCTGGACAGTGCCATGCTAGATTATTGCCGTGCTGTCATCATCACTCTTAAGTCCTGTCCTTCACAGGTTGTTGCTGCACTTCCTAAAGAGACTCTTCACCCTTGTCATTCCTTAGTGCCTGGCAACTGGGTGCTGGTCAAGATATTTCAGGGAAAGAATTTTTTTTTAATTCATATTTATATCCCGCCCTTCTCCGGAGACTCAGGGCAGCTTACAATTTTTGGGATACAACCCAATGCTTAGTAGCCTTCCTTCCATTGTATATGCCTGCTTATTACTAAGCGGCATTTTTACAAAGTCAGCTTATTGCCCCCCACCCATCTTGGGTCCTCAGTTTACCTACCCCGAGAGGATGGAAGGCTGAGTCAACCTTGAGTCTGGTGGGATTTGAGCCTGCAATAATTACAGGCAGCTGGAACTAAGTGCTAGGCTATTAATAGCCTGCACCACCAAGGCCCCTGACTCCTCTGAATTGCCTGTCTCCTCATTGGAAGGGCCCGTTCCAGATCCTACTGACCACCAACACGGCTGCGAAGTGTCAAGGGCTGCCTTCCTGGGTGCACGCATTGCACTGTAAGAAGGTACCCACCCCAGACAAGGAAGAAGCTCGCCTGCCACTGGAAGGCTGCACCAAGGCAAAGATTGAAGCTTTGCCTAACAGGGAGGCAAGTGCTAGTAACCTCTGCCCCTGATCGCCATACAACCTTCGCTCATGACAATGTAAGGTCATCTCAATGTCACCTCTACCCACCATCACCGAATAATCTGCACTTGAGCTATGGAAGCGCAACGCCGTTTGCAAGCAGCTGTCTGCATTAGAAGAGGCCTGATGCCTGCTGTATGGACAATAGTTGTATTGCTTTTGCTTAGTAGCTCTTTACATTTTTTAGGGCATTACAAGATATAGAACAACAAACCAAGGCCAACGAGACACCTGCTTTGCCTGAGCTGCCAAGCAAAATTCCTGATTGTTATACCCAAGTGTCCCCAGTACGAAAACCAAGGGCAGTTGTACAAAAGTCCCTAACTGATGATCTTACAAAAAATACTTATTTGAACCTGGTTGAATCCTATTGAGCTGCACATGCCACACATAGATTGAGTGTTGGATTTGTAATTATGCTGGGGGAAGTGATAAAATGGTGTCCATGTTTGCAAAATCAATGACAAAAGAGTGGTATGCCCAGAAGTCTGGTAGTAGTCTTTTCCAATTTATGCCCGAAAAATTTGCCACCCCTGCTCTGCAGGAGATAGGCAGAGTTTCTCCGACTGCCTTACCATCCATGTCTTTGCTCAAAGTAGGGGAAGGTAGCCTATGCATAGAGTCTGATGGAGTTCCTGTGAGGGGTCACCTCATTACCACTGTGGGATGCAGCCAGTGTAATTTCACTATTAGAGCCACAGCTCTCTGGAGAAATTACCCTGGTAGTAGTCATTTCTGGCCCTGCTACTTCTCCATGAGTGATTATGACCGGAATCATGTACAACGATGCTTACCCAGTGAGGGGGATGCTTGTGCGTATTCCCCGTGGTATAAGTATCCTTGCTATGATCATCAAGTATTATTCAACACTATAATTCCAACTTCAGGGATTACTCAAATTTGGTCAAAATCTTATGCAGTACGGTCCTTGGAGCCCATGTTTATGGTATGCTGTTTTAAGAATAATATCACTAGCAAGTGTGGATTTTATGGATCCAGTAGACAAATCAAAATGAGAAGAGCTGGAAAGACTTGTGACCTCTGGCTAAGGATAAAACAGACGCCTCTATAGAGGAACTGTTTGCCTTTTACCCCTCTAGTTTTGACTTTGGCCTTGCAGCTCCCCCAGGGCTACATTTTATTTGGGGCAATTCAGCTTACAGGAAATTGCCCTTGGGATGGAAAGGAAGGTGTTACATAGGCACTATTTTTCCTGGCCTTCTGCCACTACTAGCACCCAGAGACCTTCACACTTCCACATCACCTACACCCTGGCCCCGCCACGAGACACCTGGTCAGATACTACTTCCCTAGATAGTGGGTGGAATCGGTTTTGGGTCCCTTATTCCTCAATTAGGGGTTAATATGTTGTGGGAGCAATGTAAGAGGTTTTCTCTCCTTCTTGAAACGACAGCCAATACTACAGCAGTAGGGTTTGAAATTGTTGGAGGTGAAAATTCTGCTATGAGAACCACCGTTTTACAGAACAGGCTGGCTCTTGACATACTTGCAAAGGAGGGTGGAGTGTGCAAGATCATAAGATCTTCATGCTGTGTGTACATCCCTGATGGGAACTGCAGCCTATTCGAAAACATTACTAAGCTCCGACAGGCTATAAAGGAATACAAAGAAGGGCCCGTTACTTCCTACAGCTCCTTTAATGAAGGAGGGGTATTTGGGGCTCTTTCTGGGATCTTTTCAGGCATAGGAGGAAAGATCATGCTTTTTCTAATTTCTGCACTCTCTATTCTGTTTCTTTCTTGTGTTATAATTGTAGTAATCAAAAATGCATGGGCACTGTGCTTTCAAACTCTGCTCCAGTGCCTCTTATGACTGTTACAACTCATGCTACAATGAGGGGATCCAGAAGTTATTCTCTACCTGACAGCAGGACACCTTCCATATGGTCTATTACCTCCCAGGTCTCTGGGTTGTCTTCTAGATCTATGAAAAACCACAGAGCCCCATCCACTACATCTGTAGTACCCCTTGACTATGATTATACTCCCATGAGAAAGGGCAGTACTTTTCAGCCAGATTGAATATTCACTCTTAGGGTTGCCGCTGGAATGCTGCAGATCAAAATAGATTCCTCCTTCATCTTACATGAAGGATGTATAACATATATTATAAGATTTAGCACTCACCTATCCATTATTTTTGATCACTCATTGGTGTTGTCCTCGAGGACAAAGAGGAGGGATTGTGAGCAAAGGACAACTAGGCTGCAAGCTGCAATAGGCCTCAGGTTGATTAAAGGCCTCAAATAAAATATATGTTAAAAGTATTAACTAAACTGCTTTCTTAAGCTGCTTTCTTAAGCATATTGTAATATTTGTAATCTGCAACTTTGCACAATATATCTTGCAAGACCATCAGTTTAAGAGTTATTTTGGACCAAGAATATCCAGGACGCTGAGAAATAAGGGAAGTGAAAGTAGCAGATGGTAGGAGATTTCACATGTACACGCAAGAATGTACTGACTGACGGTCAGTATTAGGGAGCAAGGAAGTATTTATTTATTTTATTATTTTATTTTATTTTATTTGTCAATCGCTTACAAGATAATAGGTATAAGTATAAACATGAGTAAGAATACAGGAAATAGGTACAAATAAATGGGGACAATAGGACAGGGATGGGAGGCACAATGGTGCACTTATGCATGCCCCTTACAGACCTCTTAGGAATGGGGTGAGGTCAATAGTGGATAGTTTGAGGTTAAAGGAGTGGGGGTTTGAGGATGTAACAACAGAGTCAGGAAGTGCATTCCAAGCATTGACCACTCTGTTGCTGAAGTCGTACTTTCTGCAATCAAGTTTGGAGTGGTTAACATTGAGTTTGTATCTGTTGTGTGCTCTTGTATTGTTGCGGTTGAAGTTGAAGTAGTCATTGACTGGTAGGACATTGTAGCAGATAATTTTAAGTCCAACCGTAGGTGGCGTAGTTCAAGATTGTCCAAGCCCAAAATTTCAAGCCTGGTGGTATAGGGTATTCTGTTGCAAGCAGAGGAGTGTAGTACTCCTCTCGTGAAATACTTCTGGACTCGCTCAATTGTATTAATGTCCGATATACAGTGAGGATTCCAGACAGATGAGCTGTATTCGAGTATTGGTCTAGCAAAGGTTTTGAATGTCCTAGTTAGCAATTCAATATTTCCAGAGGAGAAGCTTCGTAAGATTAGATTTACAACTCTTAATGCCTTTTTGGCAATGTTGTTACAGTGAGCTCTAGTGCTTAGATCATTAGATATGAGTACTCCAAGGTCCTTGACAGAGTGAGGGTCATCAACGAGGTCATATCCGCCCAGCTTGTATTTGGTGAACTGATTTTTTTTACCAATCTGTAGGACAGAGCATTTGCTGGTCGAGATTTGGAGTTGCCAAATGTTTGACCTTTCAGACACATAATCAAGGTCACTTTGAAGAACAGTAGCATTGTCGGTGGTGTTGAATAGTTTTACATCATCTGCGAAGAGGACGCAGTTGCTAATAAGGTGATTGCAAAGGTCATTTATATAGAGTATAAAGCGTGTGGGTCCTAAAAGCTGCCTTGGGGGACACCACTGTTGACTGGAGCAGGGTTTGATATAGCGCTCCCTATATTTACTATTTGTTCCTGTTTGACAGGAATGCAGTAATCCACTTATGAAGGATATGTGATTTAGTTTTAACAGTAGTTTGTCATGTACCACTGAATCAAAGGCTTTGCAGAAGTCTATGCAAATTGCATCTATTGCTTTACCCTGGTCGAGTAGAGTAGTCCATATGTTTTTGTAGTGTAGGAGTTGTAGGTTGCAGGACAATTTTTTCCTGAAACCAAGTTGTTTTTGGGAGAGTAGGTTGTTTGACTCTAAGTGGAGGGTGATGAATGGTTAATGATTGATTCCATGACTTTGCATGTGACACAACACAGTGAGATTGGTCTGTAGTTTTCAACCAGGCTGGGGTCACCTTTTTTGAAGATAGGGATGACTGTAGCTAAGGACCATAGGTTCTGGCTGGTTTTGAATTATATATCATATATAATGCTTAGGGGTTCTGCTATGGCAGAGGAAAGCTTTTAAGAGTATGCACATAATCCATCAGGTCCAATAGATAGGGATGGTTTTAGGTTTTGTAGTGCCTTTTCTACATTATCTTCTGTAAAGTCAATATGTAGTAGATCATTGCAGTTAGTTGTGGTACGACTAGGAAATGTGGGGCATGAGCCATTGCTGTTTACAAAGACTGAACTGAAGAATGTGTTGAAGAGGTTGGCCTTAACAGCTTCGTCGCTGCAGTCTTTCCCATTTGGTCCCTTTAGAGGTGGGATGGTTCTTGAGTCTTTAAGTTTGGAGTTTACAAAATTGTAGAAGGCATGGGTAGATTTTGTACGTAGGAGGTTTTCCTCCTGCTTGCAGTAATAATTTGTGCATTCTGCAGCTTTGCATCTGTTGTATCGTTTAGGTGTTGTATCGATTTTTAAGTTTGCTAAAGTAGCTAGTTTTTTTTATATATATAATTTTTATTGAATAATCACACACAAACAAACATAGACATAAACAACACATAACCAAACAAGAACATACATTAAATTTGAACCGGGTATTGCTGAGCTCGTATCACTCATTGTCCATCGTTTGTTAAGTCCAATTCAGAAAAGCTATTGGATCTTTCTCCTATCCAGCCATCCATAGAAATTGTTCCATATTTTATAATAGTCCGTTTCTTCCTTATTTTTAATTTCCATTGTCAATTTGTCCATCTCCGCACACACAATAATTTTCCTTATTAATTCTGCTTCCGTTGGAGTTTTGGTGTTTTTCCAGTTTTGTGCAAAAGCCATCCTCGCTGCTGTAATAATGTGGATCATTAAGTAGAAAGTTTCTTTGGTATATCTTATTAGTGATTCCAAGTAAAAAATTCTGGTTTAAAATATATCTCCTCGTCACAGATTTCTCGTAGCCATTTGATTCCAAAATTCCTGGGCCTTTCTGCAACTCCACCATATATGATAATAAGTACCTCTTTCCTTGTTGCACTTCCAACAGATAGAAGAAAATTTGTTATTTATTTTAGCTAGTCTTGTTGGTGTTATGTGCCATCTGTAGAATAGTTTGTATAAATTTTCCTTATATGGAATTGCTAAAGTTATTTTTATTTCTAGTCCAGATGTTTCAATCGTCCAAATTTATATTATAACCAAAATTTCTCATCCATAGTATCATTGTTTCTTTTACAATTTCTTCTTCCAATTTGGCTTCTAATAATACCTGATAAATTTTTTAATCATCTTTTCATCTGGTCCTAACAAAATTTCATCAAATTCAGTCCTAGTTTTACTAATGCCCAATTCCTTTTTGTCTTTTATATTTAGATTGGAGTTGCAGATAGGCCCACCATTCCAATTCTATTCCTTGTTCAATCAACTGCTGCCTAGTTTGTAAATCTCCTTTTTCATCTAATAATTCTTCATAAGTAATAATTTTATCATCATAATAGATGTGGATGCATCAAGGCTTCTAGTGTCGATAGCCAAATTGGAGTTTGGGTGTACATTTGTTTCTTGATTTTAAACCAAGTATGTAAAAGTGTCTGTCTGACTTTATGTTTTTGCACGTAGCTATGTCCCTTTATGCTATCTTGTCCGAGAAAAGCGTGCCATCCTGACTGGAGGTTGTATCCCTCTAGTGTTAATATTCTTGTATTTGTATGGTTGATCCAATCTTTTAACCAGGTCATTATTGCAGCGCTGTGATACAGCTCCCAGTCTGGTAGGCCAAACCCCCCTCTCTCCGTGGCATCCTGTAATAATTTTAATTTTATCCTCGGCCTTTTCTTTTGCCAAATAAAATTTGATATTATTCTATTCAATCCATCAAAAAAGGTTTTTTTTAGTTTTATAGGGGCATTTTGGAAGAGAAATAAAATTTTAGGTAAAATATTCATTTTTATCATGGCTATTCTGCCCATTAAAGATAAATTTAAATTATTCCATCTTCTTAAATCTTCAGTTATTCGTTTAATAAGAGGGTCATAATTATCCTTCTTAAGTGTGCTATGCCTGGTTGATATAATAATTCCTAGATATTTTATTTTTTCAACAATCTCAATGCCCATTATTGCCGCCAGTAGTTCTTTCTGTTTGTTTGTCATGTTCTTAGTGATCATTTTTGTTTTATTTTTATTGATCTTTAGACCCTACAAGGCCAAATTCATCCAATTTTTCTAATAATTTAGGCCCAGAAGTTTGTGGTTCTTCTAAAATGAAAAGTAGGTCATCAGCAAATGCTTGTAATTTGAACTCTTCCTTTTTATTTTTAATCCTTTTATGTCACTTCTTTTTAATTGTCCTAATTAAAGCCTCTAAGGTCATAATAAACAACAATGGCGACAGTGGGCATCCTTGTCTAGTTCCCTTCTGTATTTGAAATTTTTCCATAAGTCCCCCATTAATTAAGATTGTAGCTTCTTGTTTTTGGTAAATAGCCATGATTGCATTTATAAATTTGGGTCCTAAATTCAAATGTTTGCTTTGTTGTAAAATAAAATCCCATTTTACATTATCAAATGCCTTTTGAGCGTCTAAAAATAATAATGCAGCTTGTTCTGCACTACGGTCTTCATAGTATTCTAATACATCTAATGCTACCCTGATGTTATTTCTGAGGTGTCTTTGTGGGAGGAAGCCATTTTGGTCGGTAGATATAAATTTATTAAGTATTCTTTTAAATCTTTCAGCCAAAATAGTCATAAAAATTTTGTAGTCAACGTTGAGGAGGGAGATTGGTCGATAATTACCTGGGTCTGTCAAATCAGTACCTGCTTTAGGAATAATAGATATTTTTGCTTCTTGCCAAGATTGGGGACATTTCGCCTTATCTAAAACTTCATTGAAAATCTTTAACATTTCTTTTCCTAGAGTTTCCTGTTGTGTTTTGTAAATTTCAGCCGGTAGGCCATCTGGCCCAGCTTTATCAATTTTTGCCTGTTAATGGCCCGTATACTTCTTGAAGAGTTATACTATGATTTAGAGATTCTTTATCCTCGTCTGAAATTTCTATGAAATCAGCATTTTTAAATACTTTTGAATTTGGTCTTCTGTTGCATGGTTTGCTTCTGTATATAGATCATTATAATATTTTTAATAATCTGTCTTTTTCTTCCTCTTTAAAACATATCTTCCCTTGTTCATTTCTTAATTTAGTGACCCATCTCTTTTCATTCTGTTTCTTAAGTTTAAAGGCTAACCAACGCCCTGGTTTATTTGTTCTCAAATTGGTATTGCTTCATCTTCTTTAATTTCTGGGCTAATTCTTCCTTGTCAATTAAATTTATTTTATGTTTAATTATATCCAATTGTAGTTTAACTTGTTTGTCCTGTGGTGTGGCCTGCAATTTCTCGTCCCATTCCTTATATTCCTGTTGTAATTTTGCTCTCTGTTGTTTTTTCCTTATTTTTCTTGGCCATATATTTAATGGACACTCCTCTCATTATGGCTTTAACTGTATCCCAATTATTTTGTAGGAGGTGTCTTGGGCTTATTTTCTTGGAAAAATTCTAACTCCTTTGTCAACAATTTGTTAAATGTTTCATCTTTTAAAATCGACCTTTGGAGCATCCAATTCCTTGGTTGTTGTTGTCCCTCCCACCTGAGCCTAATCATATTATGATCTGCTAATACGTTTGGTTCCATTGTTATGTCTAAAATTTCTGAGTTTAATTTTTTGGTCATCCACATCATGTCCAGTCTTGACCAAGACATGTGGCGGTTGGAGTAATAAGTAAACTGTTTTTTCCCTATATTCCTTTCTCTCCAGACATCGCTAATATTAAATTCTTTAGTAAGGTCTAAAAATGTTTTTGGTAACTTTTTTCTTTTCCAAGTTAATATTATTTCCTTTATAGTCTAATGATTTATCTATGACCGCATTGAAATCTCCTATGATAGATAATTCTTGGTATTGTAGTTCTTGAGTTTATTATGTAATTTTTGAAAGAAGGATTCTTGGGGCCATTTGGTGCATAAATTACAACTAAGCTTTTAATCTTTCTTATTTCAATTTCTACCATTAATATCCTGCCTTCTTTGTCTGAATATATTAGTGAAGCTGAGATCCAGTCCTTTATGTAAAGTACTACTCCTCTCTTTTTCTTTTGGTCTAGGGCCAAAACAAATTTCCCAATTTTTATTTTCTAGTACATGTTTTTGTTTCTGGGCAATGTGGACCTCCTGTAGTGCAATAATATCGGCTTTTTGTGTTTGTAAATATTTAAAGAGCTTTTTCCATTTTATCGGAGAGTTTAAACCATTTATATTCCAGGATATACAATCACATAAATTTGTATTTTTATTGGATTCTGTACTTGGCACTTCTTGTAATTCTAATGTCTTTGGGTTCCTCTGTAAGTTCCCCTTTCCCATTATTGTCATCTTTATTATCTATTATATTTACCTTTTTATGTACATCTGGCACTTCCCTTTCCTCTCTTCTCGCTACTTCTTGATCTTCATCTTCTCCTTCTCTATTTAATTGCTGTTCAAAAATGTCTCTGCTTTCTCTATAGTATCTAACTTATATTTCTTATCACACCAAGTCAGCATAATGCCTTCTGGGACCAGCCATCTAAAATTAATACCTCGTTTTATGAGTTTGGTTGTTAAGAATTGATAGGGTCTTCTTAAGTCCCTTACTCTCTTAGGAGTTTGTTTGAGTACTGTTATTTGTTTGTCAGCATACTCTAAGGTATTATCTCTGGCTCTATGTAAAATTTCATCTCTAAGAGATTTCCTCACCAACTTCACATGAACCTCTCTTGGTAGATTGAATCGCCTTGCATAATTGGTTTGAACCCTGTACAGTTTGTCAATTTCCTTCATTAAATCTTCTTTTTCTGTTTCTAGTAAGTTAGCTAATATACCTGCAATGACCTCCCATAGATTTTCTCCTTTTTCTTCCCTTACATTTTGTAATCTCAGGTAGTAGGCTGCTTTTTCAGATTCGAGATGTATTATCGCTATTTCTAATTCTTTATTCTCCCTTTCTAATTTATCTGTTAGTTCATCTACTCTTTTTCCTCCTTGTTTACCTTTATTTCAATTTCTGTTATTTTCTCCTGATTTTCTTCATCTCTTGCTGAAATATTTCAAATTTTCATCTATCTTTTGTATTTTATCCTTTAAGTCAGTTCTCACAGACCCTATTTCATTTTCATGTCCTCATGATTCTTAATCATCATCTCCTGCATGCCTCTGTCCTCATGCCCGGCCCTGTGTCAGCCCTTGTTACCTCTAGACTCGACTGCAATGCTCTCTATTTAGGACTGCCCTTGCATACCATCCGAGATTGCAGCTGGTGCAGAATGCGGCAGCTGGTGGTGATGGAGTTTCCGGATTCTCCCATGTTACCCCCCGCGCTGCCTGCATTGGTTGCCGGTTGCACTCCAGGTGAGATTCAAGGTTTTAGTTTTCATATAAAGTCCTACATGACATGGGTCCTCAATACTTAAGGGAGCGTCTTCTTCCAATATCAAATACCGTCTCCCTGTGCAGCCCATAGCAAGGACTCCTAGGGGTCCGTCGGCGGTCAATGCCGCCTGGCGGTTCCCCAAAGCTTTTCTGTTACTCCTGACTCTGGAACCAACTGCCTTTGGGGCTCCGCCTGGCCCGATCTCCGCACCTTTCCTGAGTTAAAGACCTGGTTGTTTGACCAACCAGGCTGTGACCCCTTTGGGTGAGGGTGGTTTTAAGGTTTTATAATGTTTGAACTTATAGTTTAATTTAATTTTTTAACTATTTATTGTTCCTGTTTTAAATACTTTGTCTTAAATCAGCATATAATTCAAATAATAACTAAATAAATAATATACTTCAGTGTTTTTCAATATTTTAAATGGATAAATATTTAAATACTAGAAAGAGCTTCTGAGTGCGAGGAGATAATAAAAAGAAAAGAAAAGAAAGAAAAGGGGGATATGGGAAGGGAGGATATCAAGAGAAAAAGAAAGGGGAGAAAAGAGTCGAGCAAAAAAGTTTAAGAATTACAGAGTTAAAACCCAAAGAAAAAAGTAAGGCAAAAAATATGGTAAATCACTGTTCAGTTCAGTTCTTTCGTGCTACAGTGTGACTCATGAAGTTTCTGTGCAGCCTTCCTCCTGTTTCCTCCTTTTCCGTAGATTGCTGTCTTCCGGATCTTGTACCGGATAGAAAGTTTCCTGTATGACTCAACAATTTTCCTTGTTTAGATCGGCTCCAATCAATAGAATCCAAACCTGTTTGTCTATTATCTTAAAGTTTATTAAATTGTCTCTCCTTCGGTCTTATTTAGATCGCTTTCCCGAGCCTTCGTGTACAAAGAATTAATTTATAAAGAGTCCACAGCGTCCGTTTAAGTCAACTCCGCTGCTGTCTTTTAGTTGAACAAAGGGAAAAGCAGATCTTTGTTTCGTAAATCAAATCTGTTTAAATCCAACCCGAAGTGACAAATGTCCTATTCAAACAGCATGTAGTTAATCAATTATCTAAACCTCTTCTTCTCCTTCTAGCGTTTTTTGTCTTTCATTCCTTTCACTTCTTCCGCTCACCATGGATCTCGCTCAACCACCTTCTTAAATCGGACTATTTGTTTTATCTTCAAATATTTCAAAAGTTATTATTGGCGTCTAAATTGTTCTCAGATAGTTTTGCTCATTGGATGATCTTTAAACTCGCAAAGCTATACCTCGGTTCTGCTTGGTCACCGCTGGTGTGGTGGCTGTCAATACCGGGGTAGCCATTGCTGGCATCCCGCTCCTCCGCCGCTCGTTCTTGGTTCACCCCCGATTCCACCGCAGACCGCCATCTGAGACTTCTCTCTGGGGACCCCTCTCCTTCAGGAGCTCTCCAAGCCCCTTTTGGACTCTGTAGAGCCCCTGCGACCGGAGAATGAGGGTCCATGCTCCGCAGAGTCTTCTGCCCCACGTCCCTTCCCTTTGACAGCCAACCGGAAGTCTGCTACGTAGCTAGTTTTGTTTTTACGACATAGCGATTTTTTTTTAATTGAAGTTTCCTTATTGTTATGGGTAATTTGTTTGTTTTTTTAGGGGTTACTAATGGTACATGTAGTTTAATGGCTCTTTCAAGTTCAAGTAAGAATGCATTATAATGGTCTTCTGTAGTATTACAGTTAGAGAACAGAAAGTGCCAATCAAAAGATGATAGGTCGGCATCTATGAGATCATAGTTGGCTTTTTTGAAATTGTATTTTGGAGATCCATCATTATGATCTTCTTTGTGAGGGCGTAAATTGAGACAAAAGTCAATCATACTGTGGTCACTGTTTGAAAAGGGTTCTTGCAATTGTAGGCCATAAATTGAGTTTGAGCTGTTGCAGAAGATGAGGTCAAGGCAGTTGTTGAGTCTAGTGTTGTTTGTTACTAATTGATCCAGTCCCAGTGTGGTAACAGCATTGTACAAGGTTGCATGTATGGGTTCGGATGTACATTCATTTAGGGTCCAGTTTATAAGAGGTAGATTGAGGTCACCAAGGAAAATAAGAGGGTGTGGACAAGAGGCAGCCCACGACAGCAGTGAAGTTAGTTTGTTTGCATGAACTATGTCATAATCAGGGGCTCTGTAGCATAGTAAAAAGCGGATAGTGGTATTTAAGGACAGTTCACAAACGATGGTCTCTGGAAGAGCAAGCTCCTATGTAATTAGAATCTTTCTTAGATTTAGGGATTTTT
This sequence comes from Naja naja, assembly GCA_009733165.1. Classification (NCBI taxonomy): domain Eukaryota; kingdom Metazoa; phylum Chordata; class Lepidosauria; order Squamata; family Elapidae; genus Naja; species Naja naja. The sequence continues at coordinate 64,943 of SOZL01001359.1, forward strand.
TATAGAAGATAGCAACTCCACCTCCTCAACAGATTTTGTGATCTGACCGATAAACGTGATATTCTCTGACTGTGGTAATGGAGTCTGGAAAAGATGCATTCAACCACGTCTCACAGACAAATATAATATTGAATGTGGCTGTGCTTAGTAAGATGAGGAATTCATGCATTTTGTTTGCGAGGCTTCTTGCGTTGAATAGTTTGCATTTTAGATATGTAGTAGTGGATCTGGAGGAAGTAAGGGGCGTGCGTGCCTAATGTTGGATGTTGGGGTGTTGGTTATTGGGATGTAAGTTGAAGGTCTTGCTTTTGATACATTCTGTGCGGTAGTCAATGTATAGGTTAGTATTTCCTTGTTCATGTAGTCTTTTGAGTTCAGAGTGTAGTTCACGGGACCATACACATTGCTGTAAGGTTAGGTTAGGACGAGAACGGAGTTTCTTATGGTTGATGTTGCTCTTGGCAAGTGAGTTTATTGTGTAGATGAATTTTCGTTTGCTTAATTCATTTCTGCAAACAACCCTGCAGAAGCGTGGGGCCAACAAGCCATCACTGTTTTTGAACTCTGGGCCGATGCAGGAAATGTCGAATATTTCATCAGGGGAGATGCTTGATGCTTGAAAGCCATTGATGATGTTGCAGACATTTGTGATGTCATCATTGTCATCATTGTCTTCTAGACCAAATAAGATGGCATTGGGACATTTCCATTTGCGCTCGACGGCTTCTTTGATGAGGATTGGGATATCATTATTTGTAGGATTTGTGGTTTTTAGTGGACTGGGTTGTGGTTGCTGTTGTTGGGTAAAGATGTGGTTTGTAGCTATTGGAAGTTCATTTTTTTGTGTTGTGTCTTTTTTTTCAAGGTTAGTTAATCTTGTTTTTATAGTGTCCAGGGATTCTACTATGGTGTCAAGGGATGATAGTCGTGTTTCTATGGTATCAACTCTTTCGAACAGGGCAATATATTTGTCCAGTTTGGGTCTGCACGGTGGACAGAAATATGGAAACGCATAGTTGAATGATTCTAGGAATTGAGCCATTTGCTTGGGTAATCCTAAACAGCCATGGTGAGCGTAGTTGTCATATAGGGAACATTTGATGGAATTTTCATTCTCCTTTAAAGTTTCTTTACATATAAGGCATGTCTAGGAGTCTTGTGGTTCATTGGTGGGGATTTCTTTTGTTTGGGCTTGTGGTTTGGCATTGGATTTTTTTCCTGGCATGGTGGGTTTGTTGAGATGGTTTGTTGATGAAATTGTTCAATCAAACAAGATCAATAACAATATTGCACCAATCAATTAATTACAATAATCATGTTAGTCAAGTAATTTCACTAATTAATGGGTGAATCAGCTTGAGCTTCTTTGGCGACGGACCTGAAATCTGTGGCTGTGCGTGGTTTCAGTCCGTGCTCGCCGCTGGAGACCCCGAGCCGGCTGGCTTTGGGGTTAAAACCACCCTGTAGAGGTGGTGAAGATGGGGGAACCGCCAGCAGGGCTGAGGAGAGCTGCATCTCTCCTCACCAGCTGGTCTTTCTCCCTTCCCCGAAGGCGGCGTAGCGGTGGTCAGAAATGGCCACCTCAAAGAAGAACTTGAGCGGATAAGATCGTGCAGGAGGAAGCTGGCAGGAGAAAGTGTGATGGACCAGGCTTGATATGGAAAGTATCTATTTAAGGTACCTGAATTTGAACAGTGGACAATAACAACATTTTTAAAAGAAAGGTCTTTTAAAGCTGCGAAGGAAAGTGAAAAGCTAGGGTTTTTTTTTCTTTCTTCCTCTTTGATGGTGATAGCTTTGAATGACTAAAAGTATTGAGAAAAGACAGGCACAAGAAAGGGATACTAATTCACTTGGACATCAATAGGCTTTTTATAGCTGTAAACAAAGTGTCAAGTGATGAGGACTTGCTGAGAAGCTTCAAAGAATTCTTTTTACAAAGAAAGAGAGAGAAAATAAACAGAGGAAGAAGAAAAGTGAAAGTAGGGTGGAGTCTGGAGATTGAGGATACCACCCGGACTTAAAAGAATTGAGAAACTTTGTTGCAAGTCTCCCCGAGAAAGCGAAAGTGTGTAAAGAAGTAAGAAACAGCTTTGGATATTTGGAGGGCTCTTGTTCTTTTGGATGGAGGATATTAAATGGATTAAAGTAAATTGGGGTTGCTTTAAAAAAGAAAATCCTTTCTTAAAAAATGTCATCATCTATGGAAGAATTACAAATGCCACTTAAAGACTGCAAAGAAGTGCTACAATCAATAAAAATGGAGACTTTAAAATACATAAAGCTGCAGGAAGTGTCAGCTGAACAAGAAGGGCAGAACAAAGAAGAGGATGCCATCTTTAATGATCAAATAATTGTTGGTGTGGTTAAGAAAAAGCAAAAGGGGAAAAAAGGGAAGAGAGGGAAAAGAGTTAGGAACTTAAGATTTGAAGCAACAAGCAAAAATGCATAATTATAATCCTATAAGGAACCAAAAGACAGGATTTCAGAAGAGAGAACCTGATAGAAAAGGTTATAGAAAAGGAAGGGAAAAGAAGGGGAAAAGGGGGAATTGTAAAAAATGGAAGCAAGACATACAGAAGCAAAGTTACTTATTTGGATTTCGAGATAATGGTTAAATTAACTTAAAGGGATCTGCAAGGGTACGTGAGATATATCATTATATTAGAAATAGATAGAAGTTAGAAGATTTAGAGGATTAATAGGATGTGTTTTTTCTTAATGAGTAAATGAGGCAAATATGATAAGAGAATAAGGTTTTCAATAATTCAAAAAGATTTTGTTGAAGCAATCCGGATGTTAAATAGTAATAAAATGGAAATATTTTAAATAAAAATAAATGAATAAGATGGACATAAATATTAATGGTAGAATTGAATTTGAACAGAAATAAGTACTTTATTGATAATTGTTATATACATGTATAACTTCTTTTAGTTTTGTATTGTTAAGAATTTTAATAGATAAAGAAAGTACCAAGCAGAACCTGATTGATAATAGTTAGATTTTTTAAAAAAAATAGAGGTCTAATATAGGCAATAACTGTATAGTTAAACAAAAGTTAAATAATGATTGGCTAAGAGATTGAGGTGCTATCCTCTAGAGCAATAATTACAGGGCAAAATATGCTTTATAAGATAGTATATGATTGTAATAGATAGATAAAAGTGTATTAATACTGATTGGAAAAATATTGGGGGAGAATAAAGGAAATAGTATAAATTGTTATGATAAATGGAATAGAATATTAGAAATGAGTGAAAAATTGAAATTATATCTGTATGGAGAAGTGAGGACCAGGACACACACTGTTCTCAAAAGAAGAATGTTTATGTTTTTGTTTATTGTTTTTGTATTGTATTGGTTTGTTTGTCTGTATTTTTGTTTAAAAATAATAAAACTTTGTCAAAAAAAGTAATTTCACTAATTAACAATCACCCTAAACAATTAACACTAATCACTAATCACACTGGTCAATTAATTACACTAATAATTAATTTTGCTAATCAATTAAATTACAGATTGGTAATCACATTATTTGCACTAGACACTCTAGTCACACTAATCAATCAATCAATTGATAAATTATTATAGAGAAATTATTATAGAGAAATTATTTTATAGACATCATTATCTAATCATTGATATATGTCTTGAGCTAATAAAGTTATAAGTTTTGAGGTAATGAAGTAGTAAGTCAGCAAGCAAAGGGTTATTGTTTTGCTGCCTGCTGTTATCTGATCCACTTGTATAGCTGACTCTGTCTCAGCTGACAGGAAATCTCCACTCAGGGAGTCTGCCCAGGGAATCTTGGTGAGGTAGAGGATGAAGGCACGCGGTTTCTTTTTGTTTGAATGGCTTCAAAGTGATTGATTTTTGGTGAGGTAGAGGTTGTTGAGGTAGAGGTTGTTGGAGATTAGTAGTGATTAGTAGGCTTATTCTTAAAGTTTAAAACTAAAAGTTTAGAGTAAAGAGCCCCCTTCTAGCTCAGAATCGTGCTCCTCATCCACTTTCTGCTCAGAATCGTGTTTGCAGCCTGCTCTCAGCCCTCTTCCAGCTCAGAATTGTGCTGTTCTCAGTCTCTCAGACTCCACTGATTTCTCTCAAATTACGGTGTCCCTGTCGGCTCCTCTCCAGACTCCCTCGCTCTCTGCTGATCTCAGCCTCTCCCGGAGCTCTCACTCGGAGCTCTCTGCTATTAGCTCAGAGTTCTCTGCTCCTCTCTCATCTCCCTCGCTCTCCGCTGATCACAGTATAGCTCTCGGAGCTCAGAATCGTGTTCCTCAGTCTCCTCACAGTATCAGCTAGCGGAATTGGATATTTATTTTTTATTTTTGGGGCTCAGAATTTGATCTCCCTCTTGGGTCCCGTAACGGCCGCCTCAATGACCCTGGGGAGGTTGGGTTTAATTTTTAACTGTATTCGGCTTGTTTATTTGTTTAATTCTCTTTTATTGTATATTTTTCTCTGTTTTAATGTTCGCCGCCCTGAGTCCTTAGGGAGTAGCATACAAGTCGAATAAATAAATAAATAAATAAATAAACTATAGACTCGGGCTCTCTCTTTTGTTTATCAGTTGGCTATGAACTTGGTCTCGTTAGGATTCTTTTCCAGTCTCAGCCTCACTTTTGGATCTCCAGGCCAGCTATCCACTATCAGTACCTCTCAGTGCTTCTTGCCACGGTTCCACTGACCCCAGATCCCACTCCTACCTTAGTAGTTAGTAGATGATTGAAAAACTATCGGAGAGTAATTCACGAAGGCTGCTGTTGGCGGCCATCTTCCCAGGATGAAAGTAAACCCAGTAAAAGACCATCTCACTGGGAGGGATGCTAGGAGAAAGGTATATAAATAAGAGATGTATCTCAGATCATGGCCACTGATGGTAGCTATTCCTTGCTGGACTTAGCTGCTATAT